>ML805801.1:127152-155283 GCA_009831015.1 Picea engelmannii | reverse complement strand
AATTTGCGAAGGCATGTGCATCGCGACATCATAAACCCCGAAACCCCGATGGGTAGTTATAGAGTGATGGACATATGGTAGAAGGTCACATGAGGACAGAGCTAGCCTAGAGGGCTAAAGCGTTAGGGGCATATCGGGGATCAAAGAATCGCGAGTTCCGAGGACTCGTGAATTGCGACATCAGGAAACCCGAAACCCCGATAGGAGTTGCCCCGAAAGGAGGTAAGACCACGGCCGTAAAGGCAGTGAACCACAGGCTTGGCCTAGGAAGCTAATGCGTGAGGAGCGCATCGGAATTCGGAGGAACGCGAGTCATAGGGGTGAATGAGTTTGACATTAGGAACCCGAATCCCGATATTTCACCAGGGGTTGGTATTTCGCAAATGCCGATTTTCTGGAGATTTCTCACTTGAGGGAGATTAATCCGAAATTTTTAAAATTTTGATAGTGGGTGTGTTACATTCATCCTCCTTATACAATCCATACATTTCCTTCTTTTGGCATGTTGGTTGTGAGGATCTCAGTTTGGGAATGGTGCACTTGGAGTCTAATTAGAGGAACCCGGGCAAGGTTCGTGGAGTGGTATCAGAAGATTAAGTTTGTATCTTATCATCTTGTTTTCAATAAAAGAGAATCTTCTTGTCCCAAATCTATGTGTCTTTGTGTTTATGACTCTAAATTGCTTTAATGAATATTTATACCTTTAAATGATCTTGGTGATTAAGCATATGTTGTTGTATATTGTTCTTTGAAGTTGTTTCAGGATAGCATTGGGACGAGGCCTGCAATCCAAGAGAAGACAACGAGAGGAAAGGATCTACTACAAACAGAAGGACTTAAGGTGCATACCTTGATTTACTTTATTTTCCCTTAATTTTCATTAGGTTTTGTTAGATTTGAATGGAATAGGAGTAATTTTTTATTTCAAGGTGTCATTCCTCTGCCTAATCATTAGAAACTGATTAGGGGGATTTTTCCCCAAAGAAGAATTGGTGACTCCACTGGGGAGGATCTCTAGGGTCTTGTTAGGAGATTCTTTTTTTTCTGAATTCCTATTGTTTTTCTGTGCTTTCTGAGTCTGTGAGAGTCTTTGATCACCTTCCAGGTGTTTACCATGTTTTCTTGATATGGGTGGTCACTCTGAGTTTTATCTATTTTTGGGTTTGTTCAGTCATATGCGTGCCTTGGCCTATACCCATCCCGCATACACATGCTCTATGAGTTTAATACATCCCACGTACATGCGAAGGCTACCTATGCACAACAAGCATGCCTGTTATTTTGGAGTGTTTTTCAAAAAAAAAATTCATTCCTTCCAGGAAACCTTTGGTTTCTCAAGACCACCTGAGTGCTAGAGACCTCTGTTAACTATTGTTAGAAAATATTTAAGTCTCATATTGTTTATGAAATTGTAAATAAATCCTCTTGTATATTTTTCTTTGTCTCTTTATGTCTTTTATTAAAGTTGAAGGTGTACTTTTAAGCTTTAGGTTCTCCTTTGTATTATAGTGAATCCTTGTTTTCTGGAAGTGGTTTAGGACAGGAGTTAGTATCTTGGTTTTTCTCCTTCTCTCTTGGTATGCTTTGAAAAGAAAAAAATATAGTTGTTTTGTTATTTTCATTTCAAAAGCATATAAAAAAATTTAAAAAATTGTAGTTAAGTGTAAACAAATTCCCGTCCCTTTCCCTTGTATTCATTTTGAAAAAACAAAAAGAAGTTTCTTAATTGCATCTACATGTTACTTTTCATGTTTGTTTGGTTGTAGTAGATTAGGTTTTGTTTATAAAAGAAAATAAGTTCTAACCCAAATTTCCTTGATACTTTCTTTCCGAAAAAGGCTTGAGTAGTTGCAGTTCATTGGAATCAAAAAATCATTATAGGACAGGTTGTGCATAGGATCTTGGTTTGATTTTTGAAAAGTTTTCATTTTAAGTGAAAAGAGCCAATTTTCATTTTTAGGAATTAGTTTGTTTTCATTTGCATCAAAAGAACAATGTTCTAAAAAACTCTATAATTATCCTCTTTTTCATATCTAAAATAACATTACGAGGTTCACCACTGCACCCCTGAGTAATCAAGCCATTAAAATTAATGCTTAATGTTACAATCAATTAGACTTTTTCATTTACAAGGTAGACCAATTAGAATAGGCTTTATGACCTTCGATTAGGTGTGGAGAGGGAACTCTCCAAGGCCACTGAACAAACTTAAGAGTCTGAGTTAAGGAGTGTTGAAGTCCAATTCTCGTAAAATTTAGTCGGGACCCCCCTCTAACACAGGGGCTAAACACAAGGTCACGTGACGAAAGGTAGAGGAGATAACCCCTCCAAAGATGGACCAAGCATAGTGGGGATCATATTTAAGGGTCATTCTTGGGATTTTGCTTACTGCATCTGACTACGGAACTTTGTGGACCTAGAATCTGTTCAGGATCCTCAGTTGTCTTCTGGACCATTTTATTTTGATACCCTTGAAGGACTTCAGACATGGTTATATTTCTCATACAATCTGCCCGATTGTCCAATGTACCCGCCTGGTTATAGACTATGATATGGAAACCTAGTTTCCTTTCATCGTACTCACATAGGTGACTATGAGGGGCATACCGGGGTACCTAGGACAGATTTTGGACCACACTTCCCAAAGTATACCTAGAGGGTGTTTCTGTCTTCAAGGTACACTTGCATCAGTAATTTTCTCTAGTGTTGGTTGGCGTAACTGTTCTTCCTGACCTTCTCTCGTTTGTTTGATTTATCTTTAGGGAATTTGTAGTGTGTGTTATGTACTTCTCCCTAGATTTACCTTAGATTGTCGATTTATCATTTCACAAAGTGGACAATCAAAAGCTCCATCATTCACGCAGGCTCTAAGGCCTCCCATTGGTAACTATGGAGCCACCCCCGCCACTTCTGAGGTGTAGGTTAGATCAAGAAGGTTCTTTTGAAGCTACCAAGACACAACAAATTGTGCTCGATCATGTTCTTAGAGGAGACACTCCTGCACCGGAGGTAACTCGAATTTCATACCTCGAAGTTGAAGTCTTCGTGAGGCCCTAGAACCCTCTAATAACTAACCTCTCAGTGTCAGTTCTTGTTCATATATTCCCTCCTGAGGTGACCACACCTAATATTCATCTCGTCAGGTGACTGGCTATGGAATAAAATGATGTTTCCTCTACCCAGAGTCCACATACTCCCATATTGGTCGTAGGTGGAGGGGGCACCATACCCCCTCCCCCACCTTGACCTATAACGAATACCTCTCATCAGACACCTACCACTTTTGGTAGTGGCACAGTCTCTACTGTGATTCTGACGATTATTCATGCTTCGAGCATACAAAACACGTTTGGCACTCCTTTCTTATATGGGATGTCAATTTTTGACACAAGTTTGACTTTAACATACTCCACTTTACAGACTACTAGTCTGGGCGCAGGAAGTTATAATACTCCTTTGAAAGGATCTCTCAGGGGCACCTATGCTCTGTACAATTTAGTCCCTTATGGTGGGGGTCATATTCCCCCTCTATACCCCTCACTTGGAAGTGATTTTCATCAACCATCCAGGCCCAATTCCAGTTCAATCTCATTTAATGGAGGAAGTCAAAGGCCTTAGTCCTATACAAATTTGGTTGGATCCATGCCATTCTCTTTATTTAGTGCTTTTGGCAATAACACCTTCTCTTCGTCAGCGTTTTTTATCAAGGGGAAACCCCTTTCTCAATCAATCCAACATTATGCATGGCTTTGTACTTTCACAAGGAATGATGGCAGGAACCACTTCCTTTCAAGGTCTTGTAAATCCCGGATAGGGTTCTATACCTATGAAAGGGATGTCAATTGGGGGCATCCCCTCCCACGTCCAGTGGAACCTTGGGCAAGGTTCAGTTCCTATACCAGGGGGATCAGTTGGGGGAAACCTCAACCAAGGATTTTGTAATACCATGCAGGGGGAAATCCCCTGTCAAGGTATGTCATCAAACTATTAGAATTCATCTACGATGCAGAATAGTGTGCAGGTCCCTTGCACTGGCCAAGGAAACCCTGGTTTTTACTAGAAACCTGGTCAGGAGGAAAAAAACTTCTGGCAACCTAGTGCCAGCCAATATCCAAGTTCCTCTTTTCCTTTAACTCCGCCACAACCCAGGTTACTTTTTTTAGCAACTCTTTATTTTCCAGACTTATCAAGGTTATTAAACAAACCTATTTATCCACGTTGGCCTCCTATGCCAACTACGTTGACCTCAGATATTCCAAAATTTGAAGGAAAGACTGGTGAAGATCTAGGTGTTCATGTTACAACTTTTCAACTGTGGTGCTCCTCCAATTCGTTGAATGATGACTCTATTAAACTACAATTGTTTCAATGCACTCTCATAGGGGGTGCTGCGAAGTGGTATATTGAGCTCAATTGCTCAAAGTACTCTTACTTTAACGATCTGGTGATGGTTTTCTTAAACCATTTTTAGCTACCGGTGAGATACGATGTCGGAACTGAGTTGTTGGACAATTTTGAGCAGACTAAGGTTGTCCATATATCTGATCATATCCGATAATAGTGTCATCGTAAGATATTAATTAAAGTAAAAGTCCCTTCTGCATTTTTGCTCGAGTGGTTCCTAAAATCTTTGGTGCCTTGTGTTTCTAAAGACGTTGTAACTTTCAGAGTCCTTTCTAAAAAAGAGGCTATAATGAGGGCTGAACAGCTGGAATTGATCTATTTGCAATATTGCATGCTTTATGAGATTATTCCTAACGCACTGTAGTCAAACTTTGACTTGAACAAACCAAAATTTTGGCCTCATGTCGATGGTATTGTGGGCTCAGTACAAATAAATCCCATAGATCGGTTTTCCAACCAAATGTAGCAATTATCGCTACAACAGACTATGGGCAGCCAGATTTCTAGTATGGCTGCCCCCGCCACCCTCGTGTCTAAAGCACACATGGTGAAGATGACAAACCCAAGGATAAACAATAGTTCAAGGGGAAGATAAAGTGCAAGGGAAAGAATGGTAAAGAGGGTAATGACGAAAAGGTTTCTAACAATGTTGGTGAGGGTAAAAATGAAAAGAAGAAGGTTAAATTCCCATGTAAGCTTTGCACAGATGACCACCTAACTCATCAGTTCCCTCGGATGGAGGAAGCCCAAAATATTTTGGCACAGTAGCAACCTATTGTGTTAACTAACCCTTTCCCTTAAGGGAATAATTTGACACAGGCTTCCTCATCCAAAAACGTGCCTAGGGGAAATCAGAGTGCCTCCACTCTTAATTCTAACACTGGATCTTAAAATGTGTACATGATGAGAGTGGATTCTCATATTCAGACCAAGGCCCATGATTATAGAATACTTGAATCTACTAAGAAGGAAAAGAATCTCCTGACCTAATTCCTCCTCTTCATATCGAGAAGATAATGGGAGAAACAATGACTCACATCCCCAAAGGTGCATTTAATAAATCTTCTCATAATCCAATTGCAAGGGCTTCTCATAACTACTCTGTCATTGAAGATATTGCACAAACCCTTGTGTGATGTCTGCTCTAGAGGTCCTCCAGAGTTTCCCCTCGCGGAGAAAAGTGTTATTGTCTACTTTAGGTGTTGTTGAGCTAGCTAACTCAGGATATATCATTTTTTACCCTTCCAATCATAAACCTCATTTTCTTCACCAAGTCACCTTTCAGATAGTAGTGGTTTACGCCATGAAATCGTTGACACAGAATATTTTTCACATAGTGGTAGAAGAGGGTGCATCAACTTGCGTTATGTCGTTGGCATGTTGGAAGGATATTGGTCAACCTGAGTTGTCTATGTCTCCTACATTGTTAGCTGCATTTGAAAGCCATTCTTTTAGAATGCATGGAATAATATCCTCCTTCCCCATGTAGTTAGAGGGAAAAACTGTGTGTGTCGAGGTCGAAGTAGTTGACGTGCCTCTCGACTACAACCTTTTGTTGGCTCAAAGTTGGACTTACGCAATGACAATGGTAGTATCCTCCATATTTCGAGTACTATGTTTTCCTCATGAAGGTAGGATAGTATTTGTTGATCAATTTTCCTTCTCTCAACCTGACCCTTCATCGGGGGAATCCACGGTCCCGATGATTGATAACCTGCAGCAAGGTACTGTCAAATTAGGTGTTGGAATATTTCCATATTTGATGGGAAATTTTGACTTTCCATCGCCTTCGAATGATATTAATTTTATTTCAGTTGTCCTTGTTCAGCCTAAGGTTGTGATTTTCCAAGTGACTTCGTTTCAAACAACTTATTTCAAAGATCTATGGACGTTACCTTCCCCATCAGCTTCTATGGAAGGGGTAGGGAATCCTGGCATGGATATTCCCTTATCCACATCTAAGGTCACATACAGTATTGTTCAGCAAAACTCATCCAACTCTGATACAACTCCCCCTCAAGAGCTAGATCATGTTCTAGATCCTATTTGGGCTCAAGAATATTTTACTTTGCAAGATCCTTTGGACTTGGTATTTCCTTTTGACAAGGATATTTTAGAGGCAATGACAGGTCAAGACAAACCTTGGGATGATCTTCATCATAGATCATACTTTTTACCCGAGCTTAGGAGAGTGGAAGGAAGAGAGTTTACTTCGACCATGACTGGAGATGACACTCTCCCTATCAACCCTTTGGAAACGCATGAAATATATGTTGAAGGAAACATGGAGAATATAGCGATTCCAATTGAAATCTCCAAAACCCATGGTGTCATCGAAAATGTTTTCATCAGAGCAGATTGTTCCTGCAAGGATATTCAAGTGTATGTTGAGTTATTTAAAGAATTTTTCTATGTTTTTTCCTGGTATTATGAGAGAATCCTAGGAATTGACCCTCATATTGTTGAACATGAAATTAGAACTTATCTTGATGCCAAGCCAGTTTGGCAGAAGCTTCACCTGGTCAACCCTTGAAAGGAAGTGGCCAGTAAAGATGAGGTAGAGAAATTGATTAAGGTTGGTTTCATCTACCCAATTCAATTAACGAAATGGGTGTCAAATCTTGTTCTTGTCAATAAAAATAAAGGTATAATTCGAGTGTGCATGGATTTCCACGATTTTAACAAGACATGCGTGAAAGATAACTTTCCTACCCCATTCATTGATTGTATTATCGATGAATGTGTGGGTTGTGAATTTTTTCCTTTATGGACGATTTCTCAAGGTCAATCAAATTGAGATCAAGCCCAAGGATCAACATAAGACTTATTTTATATGTCCTTGGGGTACCTTTGCATATAAGAAAATGCCTTTTGGACTAAAAAATGTTGGAGCTACTTTCCATCAGGCCATGTCGTTCCCTTTTTTCATGAAATTAAACATATAGTCGAAGCATATCTTGATGATCTTGCATAATGTTCTCACAAGAGAATATATCACCCTGCTCACCTTCGACTTATTTTTGATAGGTGTCGCTACTACCGGATTCACTTGAATCGAAACAAGTGTAGTTTTTGTGTTACATCGGGACATTTAATGGGATTTATTGTGTCCAACAAAAGGATCATGGTCAATCCTCTTAAGTTTGAGGCAATATTTCAATTGCCTCCCCCACGCATAGTTCCTCAGCTTCAGAGTATCCAATGGAAAGCTAACTTCTTATGACAATTTATTGCTAACTATGTCGAAATCACTAAGGGTTTCATGCGTATTTTGAAGAAAGGGGTCCCATTATTTTGGGATGAAGCGGCTCAACTCTCTTTTGAACCATTGAAAATTTCCCTAATGTCTTCCCCTCTGCTCATCCCACCTCATTATGGAAAATATTTCTTTTTATATTTAGCTGCAGTAGAATCCACCATCGATATGGTCCTAGTTCAGGAGGATGACAGACTCAAGGAATACATTATCTACTACCTTAGTTGAGTCTTAGTTGAAACAAAATGCAACTATACCCATGTTGAGAAACTGGCTTTGGAAATTGTTCATGTCATCCAAAGGTTTCATCATTATTTTCTACTTCATAAGACCACCACCATGGTCGTCGTTAATCCTTTTTAGTATGTGTTGACATGATGTATCATCGTCAGGAATATTAGTTGGTGCATCATTATGCTTCAAGAATTCGATTTGGACGTTATTTCAACGAAGTCCAAGAAATATTTGGTCTTTGCAGAGTTAATTTTGGAACATCCAATTGAGAGTGGCAAAGATTCTCTTGAAGAGTCATTGATCAATGAGGATCTATTCCTTATCGCATATTTTGACCCTTGGTATGGAGATATACTTGTGTATCTTCAGACTTTGAAGTGGCCTCCCTCTAATTCTTGTGATGAGTGTCGACGGATACGCTATCAAGCAATAAATTATCTTATCATTGATGACATTGTGTATCATCTAGGAGTCAACTATGTTCTTTGTCATTGTCTAACTCATGGGGAAGCAGAGCTTGTGCTAAATAATTTCCACACTGGATCATGTGGCGGTCACTTGTTTGGGTTCGCTTTAGGCTAGAAAATCCTTCATTTTAGATACTTTTGGCCCTTGTTAATCAAATATTGTATAGAGGTGGTTAAGAAGTGTCACCCATGTCAAATATTCACTTGGACTATGCAGGAACACCTTGCTTCTCTGTTTCATGTTATTTTTTTTTTCCCCTTCACTAAGTGGGGAATTTATTTCACTACATTCCATCCATCTTATACTAGGGGGTATAGTTATATAACTATGGCAGTATACTACTTCACCAAGTGGATCGAATACATGCCAACATTTAGAAATGATGGGGAAACATTGGCACTCTTCGTTTTCAACCAAATAGTTTCTAGGTTCGGTATACCGAAAGAGATTGTCACTGACCATGGAAGTCACTTTCAAAATAAGATGATGACTGAGTCAATGTAAAATATAGGGTTTAAACAAGAAAATTCATCACCCTATTATCCACAAGAGAATGGTTAAGTGGAGGTTGTCAATAAGTCTCTTAATACCATTCTCCAAGTCGAATTGGCATTTGATGTTATACTCAACACTTTTGGCATGAAAAACTTTTGTCAAGACTTCTATAGGATTATCTACTTTCCAACTTGTTTATGGGATGGAGGTAGACTTGTCTATAGAGTGTCAGATTCCTTCTCTCAATTTGGTAGTGGAACTACTTCCCAACACAATTTCACTTGAATAACATCTTCTCTATCTCGAGCAGCTCGATGAACAGTGTCGGGATGTAGCCTTGGCTAACGAGGCTCATAAGCATTGCATCAAGTGTCAGTACGTTTGGTCAGTTCTCCCTAGAGTTTTCTTTGAAGGTGATATTGTCTTGGTCTATGATCAAGATAAATATCCCTTTGTGGAAGGCAAGTTTAAACCCATGTGGTTCAGATCGTTTATTATAAATAAAGTTTTGGAAAAAGTCACTTATGAATTGGTTGACTTTGAAGGAAATTTGTTGCCTGGGCCCATAAATGGGATTTATCTAAAGAAGTATTATGCTAAGGTTGGTCACCTGAGTGTGACTTATTGTAAATAGTGTATATATTATCTATATATTTTAAAATATTGTTTTCTTATGGAAGTGTAGTTTATTGTGTTTCTACATTGTGGTAGATGTCAAGAGAATATAAGGTTTATGTTGGGTTTGTAGATGGTGCCAGCCGACACACTCAGAGGCTTTCTTCTGCAGCTTGGGTAATCGTCACGCCCACTATTCAGTTGGTATCTTCTGGAGATGCTTGTGTAGGAGAAGCAACCAATAATGTTGTTGAGTATAGTGTTGTAATAGAATTTCTACGTGATGTTTTGTCGCATGTTATTTCTCACCTCTAGGTTCATCTAGATGCTCAACTGGTAGTGTCGGAGTTAAATGGAGTGTACCGCGTCCACGATCCCTCCCTACACTGACGATTCCTTAGGATACGTCTCTTATAACGTTATTTCAATTATATTACATGTATTCATGTTCCTAGATGCTCTAATCAATTAGTTGATGCATTGGAAAATCATGTTTTAGATTGGCATCTTTCACATATATAGATATAGAATCATACACATACACACACATGTAAATATATTTGTACAAAAGTTATTTAGTCCATAAGGAAAAAATAAAAAAATATATAATGTGTCCAAAAATTATGTCACTGTATAAAATTTGGGTCGTGGGCCTCAAAAGTGTCAAGTATACATCGTCGTGCTTAAGCCCTCAATACATAAGAGAGATACAAAAATGGGTTCCTCGGCATGCATGATGTCCAGTACTGATCTAATATCTAGGCATATTTTCCCTACTATAATGCACTAAAACGTTGTCTAGATGATGAAACAACTAGACCCATGCCCTAGGTACTCCTACTACATGAGGTTGCATAGATGGTGGCATATCCTTGATCTCTTCCATGGGCACGCTACAGGTGAAGGCCATCAAGTTCCTCTCTACCTACCTCAGTACTCTCTCAGCCTCTTCTAACGATGGCCCTAACACTGGAACGACTCCTCCTAGATGGGTTTGCTCTCGAGGATGGAGCCTATTCCTAGGGAAGTTTGTTGGTTGCATTGGTCCCACATCTGTACATAACAGGTTTGAGTCAATACTATGAGGTTACCAAAAACACTTTGTATTTCTCATAATAAAATTAAAAAATTAAACAATGATAGTATGTACCTATCTCTCCATGTGATGCGCCATGGGGAATGGGAATGTCGGGGTCTCTTAAGAAGCTAATCCCCGCATATGGATAATTCTCGATGGTAGGAATTTTTCATTTCCACCAGTAGAAGAACTCGCCATCGTATAACTCACATGCCCCCCCTAATCCCTAGTGAGGCATAAAAGTGTCCCATATACACATTGTTGTAAAGGAGGCTATGCGACATTGTACACTCTCCTTCGAGCTTATGCCTGGCACTCTTTCAAAGAAGAATGCACATATTATTGTCCCGCATCCAAATTTTTTCTTCTTCCTCAAATTACACTATGTTAATTGTGTCTTCATGTAGTTGACCATGGTAGTGCTAAAATCAAATATCACTGACTGTAGAAACTGTACTGCACAATGAATCTGAGCTCAAGAGGCCTGATGGAGAGTAGTGGATCCAGTAATCCACCCAATCATGTATAACACCACTCTCAAGGAAATATTTGTAATCTTCTGTATAGGGACTTGAGAGACTACTTTTTCTATATCGGCTTCACAATACATGTCAACATAGTGGGATATGTTATATTTCCCTGGAGGGAAATTTATCAAGTTCACCAGCTCATCCCTCTTAGAAATATTGGTCAGAAAGTAGATGTCCTCGATGGTTGGTGTCAAAGATTGGCCTTCTAGCATAAAGGTCTCTACACCTTGGTTCCAATACTCAACCAAGTGGTTTAGTAGTCTCGGTTGAGCTCTCATAAAAGGACTACAGAAGAATTTCCACATTCTGGATTGTTTTAGCATAGCCATGACCTCTAGGTCATCTTCAACCTTTTGCTATACTTCTTCATGTTCTCTCTCCCTCCAATGCACATGCATCCTGGATCATGCAATAATTTGGGAGTTAGTGCCTTTTTTATCACTTTTTTGAGTATGTACACGCCCTGTTTTGAAGACAGTCACGTATGTGCGCTTCCTGGGGGTATCTCATCCAACGTACATCCACGTGAATAGCGTGAGTACATGCACATTCATTAGGAAATTTAGGGTGTGTGGCCCCCAAATTCCTCTAAAAGTCATAAAAATGAATGAAAATGCAAAAGGAGCAGAGGGGTACTTACTTGGTCCAAGTACAAGTCAATTTCGTCCATTGTCGCTCTCTGAATGTGCAATTGAAGAAAGAGGGATTTTACTATTTTTGGGTATGTTCAAACTACAAAGGTGAAAATGACCCCTTTCACCTCTATTTATAAGTTTTTGACACTTTTTTGACCTAGTTTTGCCCCATATTCTTCCCTATTGTTTGGTCGGTGGATGTTATGGTTCCTCTCGGTGATCTTTTGGTCATTTAAACATTTTATACGCTTTGGATGAGATATTTTTTAATGCATGGATGTTACTTATATCATCATGTGACAAAGTTATGTTTTTGTCAATTTCATATAGGGTAGGTTTATACCACCTTTCATTTTTCATTCTATTGACGATTTCCGCTTTTCCGTAGGGTCGATCCCACCGAAGTGCAACACAAAACCTTGCATGTTTCTTTAGAAGTGACATAATTAGGTGGTAGAGTATTCCTCTCCATGGATTCCCTAGGTATATCCTTATGTTGCATTCTAGCATCCATGCTATGAGTATTTTGTAGGATTGGGAGTCCCTTTTAGTCCCACCATGACTTTTTGTTGAAGCCTCATCCTTCTTATTCACATTTTTCTGGCATATACCCATGGGACTCCCCTAGAAAATGGTTTGTCTTCTTTCAAGCTCACTTAAACTATGAAAGAAACATCTAGCAAGATATTATTTACCCTTTTAAACCTCATTTAGATTACATATGAAAAGGAGCCCCCTCTGGTGTCTTCTTTAAGATATTTTCATACTCTCTAAAATTGAAGATATTGTCAAGTGATATTGTTTCCCTTCACGCTAGTCAAAGTGAAATTTGAAGGAACATCCGCCCGACGATAGTTTACCCCTTTATTGGTCTAGATGGCTAATTTTACAAAAAAGATACACCCTAGGAGCTACGGTTCGCTAGGAGATTATTCTTAGGTGTAAGTTTAACCCTTTTTTGGGCATGAGGGACTAAATTTGTGAAAAAGGGCCATTCCCCTTGATTTTGGTTTATCAATTTTTTCGGGCCTTGGATATTATTTACAAAAAAGGAAACCCCCTGGAGTCTTCTTTAAGCCCTTTTCAAAATCCCTACACATGAAAATATCTATGAGTGACCTTGTTTCTTTCACACTCATTAATTGGTCCAGAAAGAACATCTATTTGGCATAAGTTTAACCCTTTTTACGACCAATAAGTTAACCACGAAAAAAATATGCCTCGGGAGACACGTCTCGTCGGGAGAGTTCTCCTAAGTTATGTTTTATACTTTTCCAGGATCAGGGGACTAAATTTATGAAAAAGGACAAGGGATTCCATAGTTAATCTCTTTTCAAAATCCTTAAATTGAAAATATAGTCGAGTGTTCTTCTCTCTATCACACTCGTTAAAAAGGTTTTGAAGAGACGTCCTTTCCGTATAAGTTTAACCCTTTTCCGGAACGAATGGAATATGTATGAAAATGGAATACTCTCACCCAAGTGACAAGATGACCCAGGTGGATATCGGTGGCCACCCACCTTTTCCAACTCGCTCCAAACAGTTTTCTGGGGATTTTGGTAATTTACTATTTTTAGCAGTTTTTTAACTTCTGGGGCCATTTTGAGGACCTAAACGACGTTTTTAGGAAAATGGGGAGAATATGGAGGTTCCTTTGATATTTCCTCCAAAATTAATCTCCTCAACGATACCTTTCCAATGGGCTATCATGCACCTAAAACGGAGATCGTATGCAAAAGTTACGACCTTGGGAAGTTGATGTACTAACTTACCCAAACAGGGCCCACATGACTTTTGGCGCTTCATCTCCTAGGGTTAGGTTTTTGGATGTCTAGGGTTTTGGGAATTCCTGTTTATTGTAAAAATTCCTTCAGAGCCTCATTGTAATCATCTTCTTGCGAATGCGAGTAGCCATCACATCTCTTCTCAGAGATAAGCTGCCACCATTCTAGCGAGTCTTTCACTCTGTATTTGTACAGTCTCTGTACATTTCTTTCATTAATAGAAATCGTGTATTACTGTATATCCGTGTTTATGCTTTCATATTTGATACATATCTATTATATTATTGAATATCTGCGATATCTTTGTGCATTTCTTTATTATATCCTCGCTCTCATTTTGTGCCGAAAATAATCTGGATCAGTGGTATCAAAGCACATTGTTCTTGATCATTTTTTTCAATGCATGTCCCCGACGAGGTCCGAGTATAGAAAATTGGGTATCGAGCTTGTCTCTCTTGAAGATAATCTCTCTCGCATGCCAAAGAAACCCTCCATGGAGGAAGAAAAGAAAAATGACGAAGCAGACAATCCTATAAATATGTTGCTTGAGAAATTTCTCATGTGACATAGGGATGAAATGATGGAGAATTTTTCCCACATCCTTCAACGCCGATAGAAACATGAGCATATTCATCAAACATCCACTTTGGAAGCACCTCTCCTTTCAAGGTACAGGTTAATTTTGATATTCCCATATTTGAAGGTCAGATAGATGAGGATTCCCTAGACAAATGGTTGAATATTCTAGATGTTTATTTCTCTGTTCACCATTTTTCCGACAAGGAAAAGATCACCTTCGCACTCCTTAAAGCTCTCCCCCATGTCAAACATTGGTGGGAAAATTACTGGGAACAAAGTTCCACAAAGGAGTCTGGAATATATGGGGTCGATCCCACTTGGGATTTTTTTGTGGATGCGGTAAACGAATAGTATTACCCTATTGGCAACCATGAGGACGAGTACATGAGATGGACCACACTGCAGCAAGAGAGGGGCCAAGCAGTTCCACATTTCACCAATACCTTCCATACCTTGCACACCAAGATGGGTATCAAGGACTCTGAACAAAATTTGGTTCTGAAAGACCATGGGGCTCTACACAGATACATCCAAACTGAAATGGATTTTCTGGACATCTCATCACTCGGTGTTGCTTATTGATATGTTGTTAAAATCAAGAATAAATTTAAGCACCAAGACAAACGGGAGTTCGGGTTTGCAAATCCGCAACAACCAAAGTATGGCAAAGATGACCCTAACAAACAGTCTCCTGAAAACCAGTCCAAGCCATAGGAAAAGAAGGGTCATGGGAAGAAAAATAAGGACAACGTAAAATGGTGTGATTTCCACAAAAGCCCCTGGAACAACACCGATGAATGTCGATTAAAACAGTCATTGGTGGTCGAGATCAAAGACAAGGAGACGAACCCTGATTCGGAATCTGATTCTGAAAATACTATTAAAGGATAGATCATTGATGCAGATCCCACTTCTATTGTCACGACCACAACAATTCAACTAGAAGAACCAACAGATCCTAAAGAGGGGGAGCATATTTTTCATTCACAGATGTGGGTGAAGGGGACCCCACTACATTTTATTGTTGATAGTGGAAGCCAAAAGAACCTCATCTCAAAAGAGGCCGTCAAATAGTTGGGATTGTCGACAACACCACACCTGCAGCCATACAACATTAGGTGGCTTCTCCAAGGATGAGATATTTGTGTTAGCCAGTAGTGTCTATTGTCTTACGACATCCAGCCCTTCAAGGATGAGGTATTATGCGATGTTTCCCCATTGGATGTCTGTGATGTTCTCTTGGGCCAGTCATATATGTGGATACACCATGTTGTTTATGAGTCTCGACCCCGCAGTGTCATTGTTTCTCTATGGGGTCGTCTATACAGAATACGAGAGGTAGTTCTAACTATTGTTCCACCTAAACAATGCCACAAGGTAGCATCTCATACTGCAAAATTCAGCTTCTTCACAATATGTTCAAAAGGGGAATAGAAGGACACTGCAACCACTATAGCCTCGCCCCAAGAACCTTCTATCCAACAGAAGTAGGTCAACAAGGTTGCAACAAAGCACAAATATTCCTTCTGCACACCTTCCTTTCATGTAGCTCGACTTGTTGAATAGCCTCGACCTCAACAGGTTCGTGACGGACTTCCACAAACTGAGCAACGCGATGTCTCCAACAAGGCAAGCAGCTCACCAAGATTCAGATTCAACAAACATTTTTCCCTCTCCCCCGAGGACTCAACACAATGGAGAACATTGATTCCTAAGGAGGGAGGATTGATCCAAGTGGATATCGGTGGCCACCCACCTTTTCCAACTGGCTCAAAACAATTTTCTGGCAAATTTGGTAATTTACTATTTTTAGCATTTTTTAAACTTCCAGGGCCATTTTGAGGCCGTAAACGATGTTTTTGGGAAAATGGGGATAAATATGGAAGTTCCTTCAATGTTTCCTCCAAAATTAATCTCCTCGACTATACCTTTCCAATGGGATATCATGCGCCTAAAATAGAGATTGTATGCAAAAGTTACGACCCCGGGAAGCTGATGTACTAACTTACCCAAACGGGGCCCACATGACTTTTGGTGATTCATCTCCTAGGGTTAGGTTTTTGGATGTATAGGGTTTTTGGAATTTCTATTTATTGTAAAAATGCCTTCATAGCCTCATTGTAATCATCTTCTTGCAAATGCGAGTAACTGTCACATCTCTTCTCATACATAAGCTGCCACCATTCTAGCGAGTCTTTCACTCTATATTTTTACATTCTCTGTACATGTTTTTCATTAATAGAAATCGTGTATTACTATATATTTGTGTTTATGGTTGTATCGCTGATACATTTCTCTTATATTATTGAATATCTGCGATATCTCTGTGTATTTCTTTATTATATCTCCACTCTCATTTCATGCTGAAAATAATCTGGATCACAAGAAGAGTTCTCCATGGTATGATTTTATTCATTTTCAGGACCTGGAGACTAAACTTACAAAAAATACCACTTTAGAGTCTTCTTTTACTGGTTTTTTAGACTCTTTAAATGTGAAAAACTGGCGATCTTACCTTCTTTGGGCTCGTAAAACTTTACATTGAAGGAATCTCATTATGTCAATCTGTAATTGCATTGCATGTATCACTCTTGCATATTTGGCCTAATTCCAGCTCCATTTTTCTATTATTGAAATTTTAGAGAATTCCTTAGGCGTAGGCCTTGCAACATTTTTTTCCTTTGCGATCTGACACCCTGACCCATAGAGGAATTTTTCCAAGTGTCCCTATCCTGCACATGTCTCCTTGCACTGAGAATCAGTATGTTCCATGCGCTTGGAACTAGTTTTCTTGCTCGTGACACTCATTCCTCCTTTGTAACGTAGCATCCTTTTTCAATATCATTAAATATATGAAAAATACAAAAAAATAAAATATTTCAAAAAGCAGGGACGGGAAACATTTTCTTTTACTAGCATAAATATAGTCACCCTTGGACAAAGCACATCCTTCAATTTGTTCTGCAAGAATTGGGATTTTGTATGACCTTAGGAAGTTGTTCTCGATAGATAGAGTTGTGTCCTCCTCTGTTTGGTTACACTTCCAAACATATGGAGAGTTTTTGGTGCCTCATGTGCCATAGACTTATGTCAATAACATGTTTCATGAGTCTTTTCATATGTCGTGCTCTTGTCCAAGGGAAAATATTACAACCTGAGTCAGCCATTCTGAAATATGTCTCTAGACCTTCATGAGTCAGCCATCCCGAGAGTCCTGTCAAGTACACATTCATAATAAATGAATTTTCGTGATCCAAATGGATTTCGGTGGCCTCCCACTTATTCCAACTGGCTCATTTTGGTAGTTTTCCAGTTTGACAGTTTTTTCCTAGTTTTCAGGTCCCTGACTTCCGGGGCTGTTTTGAGGCCCTAAACAACGTTTTTAGGTCTCAACACAATCAAATTGTGGTGGAGTCAAATTCTAACGGAAGTATGTGTATTCCTCGAATAGATATTTCCAACAGGCTATCATGCACCTAAAATGAAGATCGTATGAAAAAGTTACGACATCGGGAAGTTGATGTACTAACTTACCCAAATGAGGCCCACATGACTTTTGGTGCTTTTTCTATTAGGGTTACGTTTTTGGATGTCTAGGGTTTTTCACATTCCTTTTTATTGTAAAAAGGCCTTCAGGGCCTCATTGTAATCATCTTCTTGCGAATGAGCACAATCGTCACATCTCTTCTCATAGATAAGCCGCCACAATTCTAGCAAGCTTGTTTTCCGCTGCATTTTATAGTTTCATCTTATTTCCTTATTAAATAGAAACTAATTTTAATGTATATCTGTTATTTTGTGCTAAGAATATTTGATAATAATATGTAATCATTTTGTTTTTCTCATAAAATTTGGATCATTGTTATCAGAGCGGTCTGCTCCTTGTCATTCTTAATGCACGTCCCCAACGAGGTCAAGGTACAAAGAATTAGGTCTCGAGCTTGTTTCTCTTGAGTAAAAAATCTCTCGCATGCCCAAGCAACCTCTCATGGAGGGAGAAAATAAATTCGACATGACAAGATATTGTTATAACCCTAATTTGCACCAAACATGCTTACCTGGCATCATGCCATCTCATATTCCTTCTTTACCAAGCCACTACTGAACAACTCTTCTAAAAAACTCCATTTTTAAAGGCCCACGCACCCTGCTCCACTATAGCCCGCGTGTATCTACAATTTCCACGCTAGCTGACCCACTACAACCCGCGTGGACCTTCAGAAACACGAAAAAAGGAAAGTTGTTGATAGAACACACAGCTTTGGGCAAGTTAAATAAACTTTTCGGCCATGCATGGACGGTCATTCGACCAAATACCTAGCTCCTTCTAGCCTATAAAAGAAGGGGTAAGGGTCCCATTTGAAAGGAGGAAAAACATAGTAAAGAAACTCCACCCGAATTCATATTCCACTTTGCCCAAGATTCTACAACCATTTTGTGATTTCAACGAAGAAGAGAAGCAAGTGTGTTAGCAGTTGGTGCACAGTAAAAGAGGAGTCCAGGACCAGATTCATGGAGAAGTGGTTGGCTTCATCATTGTAAGTTGCTTTAGTGAAGTTAATAATAAAGAAGTACTTTTCCCATCCCACCATATGAGGTTTTCATTATTTATTGCGTACATGTTGATTAAATCTCTAACCCATTAATCTGTAGATCAAATGAATGTGGAGTTCTTTGTTTGTCCTTTGTGAATGCAAGTCAGCCTTGGGAGGAGAGTTGCAGTCAAAGAGAGACCAAGTGTGAAGAGGGATCGATATCAAACGCCGAAAATAATGTCTATTTACTTGATCTTCTTAACTATGTATTTTCTTAAGAATAATGGGGATTAGGTCTAGGATGATGGTAAAAAGTAGGAATCTTTAGGTATTTTATGCATGCATGATAAAACCCTAAGTTCTAGTTTGTAGGAGGGATTCCCACCCACAACACAATTGGCGACCATACTGGGGATCTCTAGGGTTTTCCGAGAGTCTTTTTTGGGTATTTTTAAAAATTGGTTTCATCACCTTTTTTCTGAGTTTCTACAAGAGTCTTAGCTAGTAGGGATTCTGGTCTTCCATACCAGTACTCCCTTCTTTCTTTGCTTGGATACATTTTCTTTTCGAGAAGTCATAGACTCGGTACATGCAGCATGTATAAGGCCTACATGTGTGTACATGCACCCTACCTTCACACAGCCCGCATGCATACGCCTGCTGATGAAGTGCTAGCTGCATGTCTGAGAACCCAGGAAATCCTTCTCAGGAAGAGGCAGTCATCCTCTCCCCTGCAGAAGTGATCCTTCTCAGGGATATTTTGGGTCCTTCTAGGTCTCTAATTGAACAATCCATAGTCAAGTAAAAACCTCAGATCAGCTTTTTCCTTGCATCTTTTTCTGTCAAAGTAAGTTTATGTGTCTTCAAGGGATTCTGGTTCTCAATACCAGTACTCCCTTCCTGAGATTAGCTGCTTGTCTTTCTTATTTTGAGGAGAAACAGAGGCACACACAGCCTGTAGTGGGCCTACACACATGCATACGCGTCTTGTCTTTGGGCATCCCACGTGCATATGCTGGCTATTGAAGTGACAGTCGCGTATCTGTCTAGAAAATTGTGAGGAGGCAATCATCCTCTTCCCTGTCAATTTTTTACTTCCCAGGTTTTTCTTGTTTCTTTATGGTCTCTGTCATAAGCAGTTTTAGCCTAGTTTGTATTCCAACATAGCTTGCTTTTTCATTTAAAAGATTTTTTGTGTTTCCTAGCTTTTTTAACTTATTTTGGGGGGGCCATGAATCGTGCATTCATCAGTTTCGTTTAGAATCTTTTGTTATTTATGCTTTGATTGGAATAAAATATAAAAAAAAACTTAGTTTGTTAGATCTCTTTCTTTCCTAGCATTTTCTTTGCATTGTTATTTGAAAAAGAAAAAGAAATTAGCATAGCATTGTGGTTTCTTCTAATTTTAAAAGCATTTCAAATATATATATATATATATATATATAATCATTATTTCCCAGTGTTCATATAAGTTTCATCATTTTTCGCAAGAGTCTTAACACCATCAATTGCACTACCATACGCTTTTGAGTAAATCAAGCCAGTAAAAAGAACGCTAATTAAAATTTACTAGACTTTATGTTTGTAGGGTCCATCAACTATATTAGGCTAGAGCCTTGATTTAGGTTGGAGAGGAAACTCTTCAAGGCTATAAAACAAACATACGAGTCTATGCTAAGGAGTGTAGAATTAAAGTAACGTGGAAATTATCTAGGACCTCCCTCTAACACAGGGGCTAAACATGAGGTCGTGTGTGGAAAGGTAGCGGAGATAACCCCTCCAAAGATGGACCAAGCATAGTGGGGAACAGATATAGAGGACTTGTCTTGGGATTCCGTTGATCACATTTTCCATGGAGCTTCATGGGTCTCAAATACGTTCGAGGTCCTCAGACGTCTTCCAGAACACTTGCTTTCGATACCCTTGATAGGTTTCGGGCTTCATACCCTGCTCATTGTGGTCCACCTGACTGTCGACTGTACCTGCTTGGTGATTGTTCACAAGATGGAAACCTAGTTGCCTTTATTTTAGGGACTTACACAGGTGACCATGGGGGTATACCACAGTATCTAGGGAAGACATTGGGCCACACTTTGCAGAGTATACCTGGAGGGTGATTTCGTATTCGAGTTGCACTTGCACCAGTAAGTTCCTCTAGTGTTGGTTGGTGTAACTGTTCTTCCAACTAGTTATTCGTTTGCTTGATTTGCCTTTAGGAACTTTTAGTGTGTGCTCTATGCTCCGTAGTTTTCCATAGTGAGTTAGTCAGTTGTGGCTTTGGGTCTCTGACCTAGGGTGGTAGACCGCCCATTCCATCAGTTGAGAGGACTTTTCAGTCTTCTGCTTAGAAACGTGGAGCCGCCTCTTTATAGGCATTTTTTTGATAACACTGGTTCTTTAGAGTCAGTGTGTGAGACTTTTACGGACTTGAATGATCCCGCAAAGGGAGAACCTGTGCATAAGATATTCATGGCTAAAGTACCTGATGATACCAACCAAGGAACCCCTTTGCAAGGGGATTCTTGTGCTTTTCCTTCCTTTAGAAACGTTGGTGTCCCTTTGATGGCCACTTTGTACATTCCTGGGTTGAATGTGGGACTACCGGTTCGGTTGGGTACCATTCCAAATGTCTTGAATTCTCTTGATGCTTCTCAATTAAGCACCTTAAGTCATGGGCACCCTGTTGATGTT
Source organism: Picea engelmannii (assembly GCA_009831015.1). Classification (NCBI taxonomy): domain Eukaryota; kingdom Viridiplantae; phylum Streptophyta; class Pinopsida; order Pinales; family Pinaceae; genus Picea; species Picea engelmannii. The sequence continues at coordinate 133,979 of ML805801.1, read as the reverse complement.
TCTTCATCAGCAAAGTCTTCTCTTCATCTTTCTCCTGCCTCTGGTGAAAGTACAGTTACTAGTAATCAGAAGTCTAAACGAAATAGAAAGAGGAAGAATAGGAAGAAGAAATCACCAACCTCTGGGAGTCATGTTGGAGATAGGTCGACAACCTCTACAAGTCACATTGAAGACGAGCACCCATCCTCTGCAAGTTATGTAGGGGGAAATCACCCACCCTCTACAAGTCATGTTGGGGGAAAGAATCCAGTCACTGCTAGTCATACTGGTAATAGGTTTGTAGCCTCTGTAAGTCAAGTTATCGACCCATCACCAGCCTTTGCAAGTCATGTTGGAGATGTGAAACCAGCCACTGATAGTCATGTTGGGGGCATCGATTATGTTAAGAAACCTATACTGATAGGACGTAAGCCTAATTTTCCTTGTAAGATTTGCAAGGGAGAACACCTTACTCATTTGTGCCCTGGCATTCCAGAGGTAAAAATATTGTGGTCCTTGTCTGCAAGCTCTTATGATTCTGAGTCTTCTGAGGTTTCCTCACAATCTATTCAGCCTTTGGTTGCGAAAGTGGTCATGCTGATGTAGTCATCGACTGATACCACTCCTCTTTTGAGGGGTGAGGTGCCTTTAGACCATGTAGTCTCTCAGCCTATGCATCCATTGGTTGAGAAAGTGGTCACACTAATGTAGTCATCAGTTGATCCCACTCCTCTTTTGAGGGGTGAGGTACCTTTAGACCATGTAGTCTCTCAGCCTATTCAACCATTGGCTGAGAAAGTGGTCATGTCGATGCAGTCATCGGCTGATCCCACTCCTCTTTTGGGGGGTGAGGTGCCTTTAGACCATGTAGTCTCTCAGCCTATGTAGCCATTGGTTGAGAAAGTGGTCACACCGATGCAGTCATCGGCTGATCCCACTCCTCTTTTGAGGGGTGAGGTTCCTTTAGACCATGTTGTCTCTCAGCCTATTCATCCATTGGCTGAGAAAGTGGTCATGCCGATGTAGTCATCGACTGATACCACTCCTCTTTTGAGGGGTGAGGTACCTTTAGACCATGTATTCTCTGAGCCTATTCAGCCATTGGCTGAGAAAGTGGTCATGACGATGCAGTCATCGGTTGATCCCACTCCTCTTTTGGGGGGTGAGGTGCCTTTATACCATGTATTCTCGTAGCCTATTCATCCGTTGCTTGAAAAAGTGTTCATGTCGATGCAGTCATCTGCTGATCCCACTCCTCTTTTGGGGGGTAAGGTGCCTTTAGACCATGTAATCCCGCAGCCTATTCAGCCATTGGTTGAGAAAGTGTTCATGCCGATGCAGTCATCAGATGATCCCACTCTTCTTTTGGGGAGTGACGTGTCTACCAACTATGTTTTTAGCATTTCCAGTTCAATAATTTCAGAACAAGGGGGCATTCCGCTCGTTCCGAGCACGCCCCCTCCAAGCCCTAGGATGGTTTCCTTTGATTGGAATGACCTTGTTGAGCCTTGTCTTCCTTCTACCGCACCTTTTCAAATAAGGGTTGAATTTAATTCAACAAACATTTATCGGTGTATTGTGGATGAAGGAGCCTCTGCAAGTATTTTATCCTCCTCGATTTGGAAAGTCTTGGGATCTCCCAATCTTGTGTCTGCTTCGCATGAGCTGTTGGCTTTTGACAGACGTTCTAGTGAATGTTTGGGGATTCTTCCTCAGTTTCCTATCTTGTTAGGATGGAAGATTGTCTGTGTCGATGTTATAGTGGTGCAAGGCCCGTTAGATTTCAATATGCTTCTCGGGCGTGATTATGTATATGCTATGAATGTTGTGGTGTCTACGCTCTTTCGATTGATGCATTTCCCTCACAATGGAATCATTGTCACTATTGACCAGCTAGCATCTGATAATCACCATCCTAATTCGGCATTATTTTAGACTACCCCTTTATATGTTCCTAAAGTTCGTGTAGGCTCTACCCCACCACGGGTTAATTATGTGGCATCTTATCCTCGATGTTCAATTGCTTCTGAGAAGGAACCTGTGAAATCATGTTGGCCTTCCCGAGACTTGGTCTCAGCAATTGATCCATTGGTTTATCCAATGGGGGCATGGGAGCCCTTGTTTCCCCCTCTTGATCCAAGTAGTCTTGAGTATCCTTCTGAGTCTGATCTCGTTGTTTGTATTTCCTCAAGCCCTCGTGATTTTGATTCTTTGCTGATAGACTCTGCCAGTCCTAGTCAAAACCTCCATCATCATATGGAGTATGGTCAGCTTACTTCACCCTTTGGGACTGTTGACCCTCATTTGCGTGATTTCTCAGATTTTGAATTTCCTTCAGATGAGGCTATCCTTGAAGCCATGACTATGGTTTCTATACTGAGGGAGGACTTACAACGTGGTTTGTGTTTTCTTCCCTTTTGGGAGACTTTCCAAGTTGAATATCGAAGAGACTCTTGGTCTGAGCCTAGCAGCGGGCTCTACCTGAACCAGTTTCATACATGAGTCGTAGCCCCCACGGGTCTTCTTTTAAGCCCTTTTTATACCCTCTAAACATGAAAATATTATCAAGCGATCTTGTGGCCTTCCACGCTCGTTAAACTAAAATTTGAAGTCATGTCTGTCCAATGCTAGTTTACCCCTTTTTCGATCTGAATGGTCAATTGTACGAACAAAGGTATACTCTAGAAACCTCGATTATCTAAAAGAGTACTCTCAAGTATAATTTTAAACCTTTTTCATGCCTGAGGGACTAAATTTACGAAAAAGGAACCCCCACGGAGTCCATATTTAAGCTCTTTTCAAACTCCCTAAAATTGAAAAGATCGTCAAGTGACCTTATTCTTTCACACTCATTAAAATGGTCCAGAAGAACATTCATGATGGAGTCCATAGTTAAGCTTTTTTCAGACTCCTTAAAAATGAAAAAATTGTCGAGTGATCTTGTCTTTATCACACTTGTTAAAATGGTTTTGAATAGACGTCTTGTCGGTGCTAGTTTACCCCTTTTTCGAACTGACTAGACTACCTTCGAAAAAGGTACCCCATCGAAGTCTCCTTTTACGTTTTTTCAGACTCTTTAAATATGAAAAACCGTCGAGCTTACCTTCTCTAGGCTCGTTAAACTTACATCGAAGGACGTTACCATTGTGTGTATTATTAATCACATTTGCATACCCACGTATTTGGCCTAATGTCGGCTCCATGTTTCTCTCAACTGAACCATCTGAAACATGCCTTATACGCAATCTCTGTAGCACTTTGCCTTTGTGTCTTGACACCTTTGGCCCCAAGAGGGATTTTTTCCTAGTGTCCTTTCTTTGAACATCAATCTTGTCCTTGTGCCTCGAACTCGTATGTTTGCAACACTCATTCCTCCTTTGTAACGTAGCCTTCTTTTATTCTCTTTCCAAAATTATTGAAAAGACAAAAAAAATCAAAGATACCCCAAAAAGAGGAAGGGAAAAGTATTTTCTTTGTATTGGCAGCACAATGAGTTTCCCTTGGATAAATCACATCCTTTCGTTTGTCCGTCAAGCCCTAGGATTTAATATGACCTTAGGAAGTTGTTCTCACTACATAGAGTTGTGTCCTCCTCCGTTTGGTTATTATTCCAAACATATGGAGAGTTTATGTTGCCTCCTGCATCATGAACTTATGTCAATGCCATGTTGCCTGAGTTTCATCATTTGTCGTGCTATTGTCCAAGGGAAGTTTTTACCAAGCCTGAGTCGGCCCCTCTGCAGTTTGTCTCTTGCCCTCATACCCGGCCACCCTGAAAGTCCAATCAAGTCTTTGTTCGAAATCAATGAAGCCTCCAATCTAATCATCAAGATCCTCTAGTCCATGACCGATGAGCCGTCGAAGACCTCTGGGTAGTGAATTCGTACACTTATATTACACTCCTACCAGAGTTTTGAAGATTTTGAAGTTGATGCTCAAGTTCTGAAGACATCATCTCCAGCCATCAGGCCTTATCAGCTTCTAGAAGATGGATACTATACATGTATATCTTTTTTTATTTCGAGATGTAGCTCTGCTATGTATTTCTCGCGGCTACACTTTATATATTTATATGACATGGATCTACAGTTTATTTGATTGGTAGCCATGATTTTATTTCATCCCAAGCATGGGTATGCCCACCTCGGTGAGACAATTGTTATTTTGCAGATGGCACCTCCCGATTTCTGGTCCTTGGGCTCACTTATTTGGAATGTTGGTGAAGATTGATAATATACTTCGGCCATCAAATGCTCTTCTGACCTCACACATTAGGGGGCATCTGTTATAACCCTAATTTTCACTAAACATGCTTACCTAGCATCAAGCCATCTCATATTCCTTCTTTGCCAAGCCACTATTGAACAACTCTTCTAAGAAACTCCATTTTTAAAGGCCCACGCACCCTGCTCCACTACAACCCACGTGTATCTACAGTGTCCATGCTAGCTGACCCACTACAGCCCGCGTGGACCTTCAAAAGAATGAAAAAAGGAAAGTTGATGATGAAACACACAGCTTTGGGCAAGTTAACTAAAACTTTCAGTCGTGCATGGTCGGTCATTCGACCAAATACCTAGCTCCTTCTATCCTATAAAATAATGGGTAAGGGTCCCATTTGAAAGGAGGAAAAACATAGTAAAGAAACTCCACTCGAATTCGTATTCCCCTTTGCCCAAGATTCTGCAACCATTTTGTGATTTCAACAAAGAAGAGAAGCAAGTGTGTTAGCAGTTGATGCATAGTAAAAGAGGATCCCAAGACCAGAATCATGGAGCAGTGATCAGCTTCATCATTGTAAGTTTCTTTAGTGAAATTAATAATAAAGAAATACTTTTCCCATCCCACCGTATGAGCTTTCATTGTTTATTGCGTACATGTTGATTAAATCTCTAACCCATTAATCTATAGATCAAATGCATGTGGAGTTCTTTGTTTGTCCTTTGTGAATGCAGGTCAGCCTTGGGAGGAGAGTTGCAGTCAAAGAGCGACCAAGAGTTAAGAGGGATCGATATCAGACGTCGAAAAAAAGGTATGTTTACTTGATCTTCTTAACTGTGTATTTGCTTAAGAATAATGGGGATTAGGTCTGGGATGATAGTAAAAAGTAGGAATCTTTAGGTCTTTTCTGCATGCATGATAAAACCCTAAGTGCCAGTCCGTGGGAGGGATTCCCACCCACAACAGATATCCCTTCAAAAATTTGCTCAAGGAAGTAGGCACACAACAAAGGAACGCGATGATGGATAGTTTTGTGCAAATCCTTCAGCGGCTACCAACAGATGATGCACCTTCCTCAAGTAGAGGCATCGCCCCCTTCAAGGTACAAATCAACTTTGATATTCCTATATTTGAAGTTCAGATAGACCTAGATTCTGTAAACAAATGGTTGAATCTGCTAGAAGGGTATTTCTCTGTCCACAACTTCTTGAATAGAGAAAATATTTCTTTTGCACTCCTCAAATTTGTTATGCATTTCAAATATTGGTGGGAAACTTTCTGTGAGAAAAAGGAAATAGAGGAACCCTCATTATTTATAGTTGCGGTCACCTAGGAGTCCTTCAGGGATGCTATTAAGGATCAATACTACCATGTTGGAATTTATGACGACCTGTACACAAAATGGACCACACTGCGGTAGGAAAGAGACCAAGCAGTGCCCGAGTTCACAAATATCTTCCATACATTGCGCACCAAGTTGGGTATCAAATATTTTGAGCGACATTTGGTGCTCAAGTATCGCAACAGTCTACATAGATACATCCAAGATGAAATGGAGTTTTTGGACATCTCATCCTTAGCTGCGGCCTACCCCAAAATCGAGCAGAAGCTCAAACAAAAGACACAACAATTTGGGCTTGGGAACCCCTCACATAAAAATCCAAGAAAGGGCGGACCCAACTTGCAGAACCAAGGACAGAGAAAAGAAGGATAGCCTCGGGACAACCAGTCCTATCCGCAAGAAAATAAGGACACTAGAAAGACAATGAAAGATATCGAGAAGTGGTGTGAATCCCATAAGAGCCCCTCAAATAACACTGTTAATTGCCTCTCAAAATAGTCATTGGCGGCTGAGGTGAAAGCCTATGAATTAGATGTGGGTTTTGACTTTGAGTCAAAACCAGAAAGGGGGAAACAGATCATTGACGTAGAACCCAGTGCTACTATTTCTACCACCAAGCTCCATCCCGGTGAACCAGTCGATCCAGAGGAAGGTGAACACCTTTTTCATTCACAAATGTGGGTGAAGGGTACCCCATTGCACTTCATCGTTGATAGAGGTATCCAGAAGAACCTCATCTCAATAGAGCTTGTCAAGTGACTAGCCCTGCCAACAATGTCACACCCATATCCCTACACCATCGGATGGCTCCTCCAAGGAAGAGACATCCACGCCAGCCAACAATGTTGCCTCTCATATGGTATCAATCCCTTCAAAGACGAGGTATTGTGTGAGGTTTTCCCTCTCGAAGTGTGTAATGTTATTTTGGGCCAACCATATTTATGGAAACATAATGATGTATGTGAGTCTAGCCTCACAGTGTTATTATTACTTTGAACAAGAAATTGTACAGGATACACGAGGCAGTCCCACCTAGTTCTATTTCCTTGATGTAGTGCCTGAAATTTAATTTAGACTACCAATTAATTAATACGGAACAGTAAATTTGAAATTTACTAAATTTTTAAATTAATCTAGCATATAATTTATATAACAAATTGCATAACAGGTGAAATACCTCGTTCTGATGTTGTCTCCCTTCGCTTGAACCAATCTGCAACAAATCCGCAGCAGCTTGCTCCTTCGACACCCCAAAACCAGCCACCCTACCGACCAGTACGCCTGG
>ML805801.1:52107-108606 GCA_009831015.1 Picea engelmannii | reverse complement strand
AAGGTTGTGAAGAGATATGATCCCCTAAATTTCTCAACCATTCAACAAAGTGGTATGTGGTATTAAGTGAAGGATATCAACTGTCATGTGGGTCGAATCCCTTCACCAAGTTACATTATTTTCTACTTGTGAACCAACATTAGCTCAAGGATACAATTCACACAAAAACCATCAAAACACTTAGGATAAAGAATATATCACATTCAAATTAAGATTAAGTAAATCATATATGATTAGATAAGCATGATTCATAATATCTATATTGGTCATCAAAAGTACTAATGTTTTTCAGGAAGGTCTTCTCTTAGAAGGAAAAATCTATCAAATTTAGACATAATATGGGCCATGAAAAGTGATGAATTCAAATCCCATTAGGGAGAAAAACAATGGACTTGTTCCTTAAAAAAATCTTCTCAGTCTCAATCACCATGAAAAACACATAAAATCCACAAAACATTGCATCTCTTAAGCATTGTTTGACTATGAGTGGTTTACTAGGGAACATTATGACGTTTTTAGAAACATTGAATCTAGGTCTTTGCATATTGATAATGGTTAGGGAAGTATAAGAAGGTCCTTGGTCATGGAATTTAACAAAGTTTCTTGAGCTAAAGCATGGTGAAAGATGCATTGGAACACCACATAGGACATTTCTATTGGATCATTGACCTCTAAGTGGGATATGACTACTATTAATTGGTTTTGGGCATTATTCATCGGTCTAGAAGCCTGGAGCATATTTGAAAAGGAAAACAAGGGAATTATGCAAGAAAATGAGCATTCTAGTCCTCAAACACAATGAACAAGGCATCCAATTGTGACACATGCCCTCTCTATGGGATCTTTGACCTCCAAGTGGTATTATAGGCATCATTAAGTGGTTTTTCACAAAGGGGATGGGCCTAGGGTCCTTGATTATGTACATGAGAGGAAAATAGGTTCTAATGCTAAAGATTTATTTTTGACACATAGGTAGTAAAATAGGTCCTATTACTAAAGGTGAGGAACGTTTTGCACAATTATGAAATATCTATTAAAAATGTTTGTGTGTTCCATAAATTCAAAAAACAATGATGGGAATTCCTCTTTTCTTCTACATGTTGGATGTGTTTTTTGCATTCAAATTGACAAACTTGGTGGTTTGGGATGCATAAACAAAAGCACATCCATTTTTCCAACTCCTTATTTGTATCTTTGTTTTCAACCATGCTTTTAAATAAGATCCACATAGTAATTGCTAATGAGACTACACACTTATAAATACATGTATGCAAATCCTAAACATATATATTTTTTAAGGAAAAATTATTGTTATTTTTATTGATTTTTATTTGTATGTATATCATAATTATAAAATACATAGGTCTTTTATTTATGGAATAAATTTGTGTTGTCTCGTTCATCAAGAAAAAAAATTATATGGTGCACACGTAAAAACATAGAACTACATACTCACAAAAAATGATTGATTATTCTAAGACCCTTAAAAGAAGTCTTAAAGCTTGACCTCGTAATTGTGGGGCATCATTGACTTTATTAATTTTGTAAAAATATAAAATTAACATTAAAAATCTGGAAAAATAATGGCACACAAAAATTGATTTTTAATTATAATTGTACAATTATTTTCAATAAATTCCATCATTTATATACTAACCCAATGTCTTAACGCAAACGTATGAATTATATTTTATAGGAAAAATAACATACCACTATTAGAACAACATGAATTTCTTGGAGTTATACAATTTTTCCATAAATGAAAAGTATATATTACAGAAGCTAATTTGATTTCCTACATTTCACGTTTTTACACCATATTCTAAAACAATTTGCATGTACCTCTAATATTTCCTCCTAGTCAATAAATTATTTTCTTTATAGATTTACATTGCAACTAACATGTCATGAGAGGGAAGCATTAGCTTGCACTAGCTCGTAAGTTCCCAAAGAGCTTCGAGTATCCTCAAAAATTGGTAAATGCTAGAAATGTAATGGAAAACTAGGGAGATGAACCAAAATTGGAATTCTACTAATTAATAGAGAGTTAGGATCAAAATATAGAAACCAAGTAGTTACAAAAAGACCCACATATCCCCAAAACTAGGGACCCTTCTCAAAATCCATCTGATAATCAACATGATCAAATATTTGGACAATAAAAAATCGTTGTAAGAAAGAGAGAGCTCACATTTCTTTGTGCAAAACAAATGAATCCACCAATACAAAGACAAAGTAGGATCCCAATACCCATTAAGTCAACAAATGAACACACCTTTTTCATATGAGGAATGTATATGGTTCACCTTAGATGCTAAAATATCCACCATCAACACATCCTCAGCATGTTCCATGATATAGGCACCAGAAATAGGTGAAAACTTTGAAACATTAAGAGTGGTAGAATTTGATTTCACTACATCCCTAAAAGACACCCTAGTTCCCACCACTCCTCCACACAATCTTAGTGCCAATGAAAGAGTTGAATATTTACTAATATGATAAAAATATTTCTAGGATAGATCCTCCAATTGTTTTCCCTCATAAAGAAGGTGCTACATGGTATTAGCAATCGTCATACTATGCTTCATTTCTTGCTTTAAATCCAGACATAGCCATTATAATTTACCCACGTGCATAAGGATATCCCAAAGAGAGACTATGCTATAATTTGAAATGTTTTCTTTGTATGAGGATCTCAATCAAATAATGTTTGACCAAGAATTTCTTCAAATGGTTGACATGCAACCATTATGTCAACCACTTTCCATGCATCAAACACTTGGCATGTTGATATTAGATCAAATACTTATCGCACAGGCCTTTCTTCAAACACTTGGAAAACATCTCCATCATAATATGGAACCTCTTTGCCATCAATTGTTTTGAGTAAATCCCTATCCTGCATCATTACAAGATATTGTAAGCTCTAATTGACCACCTTTTCTATTTTTTCATGTCAAATTTATTCAATTATTTATTCTATGAATGGATAAACCTCATCACCCAATTTCTCCAATGTCTAGTCTTCAATCAATATTCGGTATACAAATTTCCATCCAAACCCACAAATGCTAGGATAAAAATTTCATACATGTAACTTGATCCAGATTATTTTCGGCACGAAATGAGATCGGAGATATAATAAAGAAATGCACAGAGATATCACAGATATTCAATAATATAATAGAAATGTAACAGAGATGCAACCATAAACACAGACATACAGTAATACACGATTTCTATTAATGAAATAAATGTACAGAGACTGTAAAAATACAGAGTGAAAGACTCGCTAGAATGGTGGCAACTTATCTCTGAGAAGAGATGTGACGGCTACTCGCATTCGCAAGAAGATGATTACAATGAGGATCTGAAGGCCTTTTTACAATAATCAGGAATGCCAAAAGTCATAGACATCCAAAAAGCTAACTCTAGGAGATGAAGCGCCAAAATTCATGTGGGCCCCGTTTGGGTAAGTTAGTACATCAACTTCCCGGGGTCGTAACTTTTGCATACGATCTTCGTTTTAGACGTATGATAGCTCGTTGGAAAGGTATCGTCGAGGAGATTCATTTTGGGGGCTCAACTATGCCTTTGGATATCATTAAGAACCTCGATATCGAAAAACCTTCATTTGGGCCCTCAAAATGACCCCGAAAGTTAAAAACTGCTAAAAATAATAAATTGTCAAATTTGTCAAAAAATTGTTTTGAACCAGTCGGAAAAAGTGGATGGCCACCGATATCCACCTGGATTATAACTATTTAAGACCTCAAAATAAACTTTGTATAACTTAAAGGGAACAACAAACTAATCCTTAGACAAAAACCCCCATGCCATCTCAAAGCACTCCACATCAAGTTTTTCTTCGATCAAGTCCTCTTTGCCATATCTCTTAAGAGTCTCAATTAATTTCTCCCCTTGTAAGTGGCAACGTACTTAAAAAAAATTCCTTTCCATCCCTATAGAGCTCATTGAATGGCTAAGATATCACAAATATGTCATTATGTAACGGAACAATATGTACAATATTATCACAATGAGAAGGCTTATAAGTTTCCCATCCACCACATTGGATTTTACACAAGATTTAATTGCAGCTAGCAGACGCAAGCCCTCATTTTTCAATGGAAATCGTTGTTTAGGCTTAGTGGAATTGATATTCTTGAACTCTTGTGCCATTGAACTAATTTTTCCTCCTCATTGAATTTAAGAGTAAAAACAACTTAATATTTTTTTAATGAAAAAAGAAGTTAATTTCCCCTCCTCGTTGAATTTAGGAGTAAAAACAACTTAAAAAATTTTAATGAAAAAAGAAGTGAACATCATTAGCACAATAAAATTTAATTCATGAGTATTGTATAATTAGGGGAGTACCTTAAAATTGTTTATGAATACTTTCGTAGCATATGCAAAATGTAAAAATTTAAAAAAAAAAAAGAAAAATAAAGACAACTTTTTTTATGGAGAAATAAATACAAACAACTTGGTATTTTTATGAAAATACAAATATAATATAAATATCATGAACACAATATAATTATATCGTTATGATTGTTATAATTAGAATTGAAATTATAATTATATCATTATGATTGTTATAATTAGAATTGAAATTATAATTATATAATCATCAGTACTATAAATGGTTTAATAATAACATTGAAATTATGAATTCTTGTGAGTTAAATAAATGTTTTTAGCATTAACATGTTATGGAATACACGATAGAACTTTTTCCATGCAAATTTAAGTGGCATCATGATTTAATATCTTCCCCATTGATGTCCCCACACATAACATTTAGAGGTTACCACTCCATAAATGTATTGAGTATTCTAGAGTTTCTAATTTCTAAGAAGCACTTTGACCAGAACGAAGAGGATAAACCTATCTTTGAAACTTAAAATTTCAAATAAATCTATACAATTTAGGGCTAGGATAGTTAAATTTAATTGTTTCTATGAAATCCTTGAACTCATTATCTTCATCAAGGGGTAGTGTGTTGCTTCCAAAAATCTCTTGACGTTCAATTTTGATTGTTAATCTAGACTCATGGTTTCGACATAAAAACCCATCTTCAATGTTGGATGACAAGAGAAGTAAATTAGCATGGAAAAGGTTGCATTTCTCTACCTTAACCACATCTCTAACTTGGAGGTTCTTCCATGCCCTATACCCAAAGATAACATCTCCTTTATGAAAACTCACTCTGTGGGAAATGACCTTCATGTCCTAAATAAACATCCTCTAATAATCCACAACCTCCTTATTCATACTTTCCTAGATGAAAAAATCCAATGGGGAAATTACAAATTGAAATGACATCTAGTTTTTCATACACAACACAACTATTAGGAGAAAATAAAGGTTTACAACCCTCCAAAACTACTCTGAAAATATTTGGGTAGAATTGTGATAATATTGTACTTGGTTGTGGAGACATAATTGAAGGGATACTTCAAGGGATTTTTACATGTATATGGCACTCGTTGTGCATAGATACATGGGAGAAACCTAGGCCTTCCAGAGAATGCAACTCCTCTCACTCTAAAACACTTGGCCTCGTGCAAGGGAATGAACACAACTTGTAGCACATGCACATTCAATTATATACACACTAGCATATATATAGTAAAGCATGCCACCATGACATGAGACATAGTTTTGCATAACTTTATTAACATCATACTTACCAAGTTGTGTACATGTTGTTTTTTCTATGGTGAGTTATTATAATAAACATATTATTCTTTGAAAGAGATTCAATATCAGAGATCCTCCAATAATCAATCATTCTTTTGGTGCCTTAAAAAATCAATCCCTCACACTTAGGGGGGTGTTGGAGCAGGCTATTTTGGGTAAGGTTCAAGATACAATGCAGCAAACCACGAAGACAGATAAGGAATGGACCAAGGAAGTAGTGTGTTCCACGGAATGAGGAGAAAGAAGCACACCAGAAGGCAAAGGAAGCAACGCATTGGGAATTAAGGAAAATCAATGCAGAGTCAAAGCAAGGAACGGTTGGATCGAAGACCAACCGCGCACAAGGAGTTAATATGTGGACAAACTAGGGTTAGGGTTTTGGTAGTCAATGCAATGGATTTTTACCCATATTTTTGTATAAATATGATGTATGAGTTATATAGGGGATCATCATGAGAACTTGTGTTTGAAGAGAAGTACCTTGGAGAACCTTTTTGAGTCTTGAGTCAAAATATCAGTTTTGGAGACTTATGGGGTGTAACTGAGGGTTAGGTTGCAAGTTTTGGAGCTTGGTGCGACACTAGTCAACCTCACTAGTACTAAATCCTACGATGTAATGTGTGCAACACATAACTTTTGATGAAGAATAATAAATAAGAAGAAGATCTGTGTGGACGTATCCCAGGGGGGTGAACCACGATAAAATATGGTGTCTCTATGTGTGGTTCTTGTATATGTTGCTTTAATATGATTTTATGATGAAAGAATATTTGAATCTGTTAAGGTTAATTTACAACGCACATGTTATTTTCTTAAGAATGAATGTTAAAAGATGAATAAATGGTAGATTTGAATGATGGTATGGTAGAATGCATGTTGAAGTAAAAGAAGTAATGATATGCCTAACATTCCCATGAGTTCCATCCCTTCCATGATTGCATACACTTGGGTCAAGCAATCACCCATAAGCCATCTCAGGTGAGACTGCATTGTGCAATCTGTGCACAGTGTTGCCTTCTGGTTTACCATAGGGGGCGATGGTTTCTAGGGTTTTGTTCGAGAACTAAGGTAAAACCCAGGTCAGCCCATACATCCAACAACACACAAGCTATTTTGCTGGAAATGTATATACAATGGAACCCAAACTAGGCATCTCTATCAAATGTAAAATATATCTCGGTTATGAGTTATATCCATGGTGTTCTAGTATCCCACATATGTAAACATCATTCATGAATACGAGCAAGAGGTGCATTGGGAGAACTCATGTCCAGGAACCCTGATAGAATATCAGCGTGTTTATTTCTACTACAAACCTAAGGAATTTTACTACTATCATCTAGTATAGAATTTCCCATCTGATAGTTGTGTAACATATCCGACCACCTAGAGGTAGGGCTATGCCACTTAAATAGGTTTCAACACACCCAACCACCCACAAGCTAGGCATGTTGTAGTCCCAAGACTCAGTTCTTTGATCTCTAATTCAAAGGCAAAGGGTTTCTCAACAACGTTAGGAGCATGTACACCACATGCATAATACAATATCCATGCCACAGCATAAAAGAGATAAACAACGTGTCATGCACAACAAAAAACCAGCAGACAGGCACATTAGAATACATATCTCAGAGATAATTAAATACATAGCAGAATCCATTAAACGAAAAACAGGGAGAGCACTTATCTTTGCAAGTAAACGTTCACCAACTAGTTGCAGACCAAGGACGTTCCTCCCAACCATATACGTTGTTGTTCATTTACTCTCAACAGCAGGTCACCCCCAAGCCAGGGCTATGAATCCACAAGGATGGTTCCTAGGCCAAGTATAAATACACAGTAGCTAGCTAAGTAGCTCTCAGGTTTCCCAACCTCATAGCAATCCTAATTTCCAACTCTCTTTTCCCCTCAACCTGCACAACCCCAAGAAATGAACACCTTTCTCTAGCATGCAGTCTTTGAGGTTGTTCCATTTCTCTCCAGGGCTCCAGTGCTACTGGTCAGGAAATATCCCTACTGGAAATTCCAAGGACTCTCAGTTGTGGACAGTTCCATCCGAACTTCCATCAAGTTCATGCACACAGGCATCCATTTCCTCCTAGAATGATCAGTAAATCATTACAACCATTCAACGATGGCTCTCCTCTTCCTTCCATTTGTTTCCATGCTCATCCCAAGAGCACACGAACTCGTATTAGTGAGTGAAGAGGAAGAAGAAAAAGTGAACCGATGAGAAGAGGGTGAACCAAGGGAAGAATGACCCCAAAACAGCCCCCAAGGGATGTTTAAATAATTACATGAAGACAAGAGCCACATGGCCTCCCTCCCAAGAAGCTTATGTAACCCCTTCTTCTCCATAAAATCAATTATGGGTAAATAAAATAATAATAACAAGACTTAGCCCCTCAATCCCCCTCTCTCATGGAATCATAGCCCCCTATCTCATTTGTCCTTGTCAGTCTTGCAGCCAGTGGTGTATTTTATTAATGTATAGGAAGTGTTACATTTCCTAGGCACTCTGTCCCCTTTTCAACTTTATCGTCTCACTATCCTAAGTCATATTTACATAATACATTATAGTTTATAAGGGTTAGAATCGGGATGTTACATCCCCCTCCCCTTATTTTGGCATTGTCCTCAGTGCACAACGCCATTCCAATGTTATTAACATTACAATTCTAGGCCCTCTAGCCTTAATTCACACATGCAATCTAGCCCAATCTTATATACATAGGCACTCTGGCCTAAAACATGTATGCATAGGTATTTTGACCCAAAACATGTATGATGATCTTCAGAAATTATATTTCTGGCAGCAGTTCCAACCAACAAGCTCTCCTTCCCTCTCAGCCCTGCACAACCCAAAGAAATGAGCCCCTTTCTCTCCCATGCAGTCCCTCAGGCTATTCCACTTCTCCCCGACTTCAGTGCACTCGGCCAGGAAGTTTCAGAGTTTTGGGTTCCATAATTCTAGTTGTAGCAAGTCCATTGGACTTTCTTCCTTCCATGACTTTGTCATTTAGTTGCTCCAACATCACCTTATTTTCTCTCATAGTCTGGTACTTTTCTATATCTTCAACATTCATCATTTTCCTACAATATTTCAAATTAGCGAGCATGTTAGTTCAAAATTTGTGCATAAAATTCTCATTCTTTCTCATATTGTAAGAGTAAATTTTCATAATCCAATACAATACTTATATGTGTTGTTCATGGATTTGCATCCATATGGTTGTCTCGCTAACTTGGATCACTATTTTCCCTGACATACCCATTGTGTGCATGACCCCAATCAAGATCTATCAAAGTCTCCTCTTCCTTGTGGTCACTCACCTTCTAGGCCCAAGCTCAGGCATCCCCTTCTCTGTTATGCAGTCCCTCAGGCGATCCATCTTGACTGACCAAGGTTCTCTTGCACAAGAATATTTCTAGGGACACAGGGTTCTCATGTCACAATAGTATCATTTTCCATGCTTTCCATCTTTCATATCCAACAGATCATATGTATTATACACATACAGTCATCATGAGATATCATTATAACCATTTCAAACATAAATGTCAAATCTGT
Organism: Picea engelmannii; assembly: GCA_009831015.1. NCBI lineage: Eukaryota > Viridiplantae > Streptophyta > Pinopsida > Pinales > Pinaceae > Picea > Picea engelmannii. The sequence continues at coordinate 99,326 of ML805801.1, read as the reverse complement.
CTTATACAGAAAAATAAAATTTCCCAAGCATGATCTTTCTTCTCATAATGGTTGGATCTGCATCTATAAATATCACTCTTCCTATGGGCTTACATCCATGCCATATCCAAGACCATTCTACCTGCAATTTCTTCAATTTACATTCGGCCAAAACAATTCATCAATAATTATCAAATCATAATTCCCAAAACTGTTTTATATAGGAAAAATAAAACTTCTAGACATGAGCTTCTGCTCATCACAATTTGACTCTTGCAGCAATAGGAATTGGTCTTCTTTATGGGCTTACAACACTGCCATATCCAAGACCCCTTTCCTCCTGCAATTTCAACATTCCTCAGCTAAAAAAATTGTCACTATCTCATGTACAAGACATATATTCTCATGGAAATGATTCAAAACAAAATCACAAAGTGCTCTCAGAATTGTTTACAACTACAATTCAATTACTTCTATTAATCCAACTATCAATTGGAATGAACTCATCATTACATACACATGTATTATCAGTCACACTGACTTTTCATAATGCCACATTTGATAAGATAACAATCAATGTGTCAATACCCATGGTCACATCTACACAATGCATCCATGCATTGACTACATAATACCACATAACTATGTCATGTATTCCACCATGATGAGTTGGAAGGTTTGGCCAACGATTCAACACATTATCCACACACTTCCTACTTATTTCCTAACTATTTGGTTACCTTCCTTTTCCACCCAAACACAACACTAAGAATATAATCCTTAAGTTCTCTTCAGTGTTGGAAAAGAGGTTGCAATACAAACATCAAATATATAGTAGATACCATCGAGCACTCACATATCACTATAGACCTTCCATATCCAACCATATAATGGTCTCACACATGACTACCTCTATGGGTATTCATTGTTATATAAGGAGTATGTCTCCTGAATTAACCTGGTTATGATCCCATAACCAATCATAACATAATATGCAACTGACAGTTTATCTAAGTGCATTCTATCATCAACAACACTTACACACTCTAGGCCTTCGACCATTACATATCAATTCAAATACTAAAAATTAACTAAGGGAATCCTTGCCTTGATCCCCTTTAACATGTATTCATCAACAGAAACTAAATGCATACCTTCTTGGTTGTTGCCAAACTACTTGTTGTTGTCTAACTAGCTGATATTTGTAGAATCTCACAGACTTCCCCCTTCATCATTTTGATCACCATTCCTGCCATCCCCATGGGTATTCACCTCGATGGAATTATAAGCAACAACAACATCCACATATTTAACCCTGTTGTATCATTTTTCCTGAATACATAAGCCATCATTTAGTCCTACTCAAACATTATTTCATAATAACAAACTATTCTAAGTTCATCGGGATGTTATATGCATATCCAAGCATGTACATATGCAAAATTACATATCCATATGCACCAAGCATTTACTGTCAGCATGCCTACTAATGCATATGAAATTTAACTTCATTGTATGCTTCATGCACTCTAGTGCATTCCTGTTTCAATTCACTTATTTATTTATCTATTTCTGTTGTAGTTGGTTGTCCTTGAATTCCTTTAGATCCTTGATGCCTTGTGTGCTCCCATTCTTCTCATCTGCACTATGGTTCCCTGGGTCTGAACACTTTTCCAGCTACATTCCACCTGACCATTCTTTCCCGCTTAGTACCATTCCCCAATGGAAATCCATTTTCATTCAGTGCCACTTTTGAAGTGAGAGAGCATTCTAATTCCTCTGCATTGGCATCTTGCTTCCACTGTGAACTTGATTTAAGCTTTTAGACAGTAGATAAGTCATATCTAACAAATCCTTCCCTGGAACTCCTATGCTTGACACATAGAGATTATTCACACACCACCTCTTAAGCTCTTTGTTTCCTTCCACATCAAGCTTGCAATTGTATACACTTCTCTACCTTCAAGGCTATGGAGCCTTAATTTTCTTTTCTATGCCCATTAATGACATTATTCACCTGCTAGCTTCATGTCCCATGTGAGGATTCTTTCTTTTCTAGTACCTCATCCAACTTTTGTAAGCAAAGTCATGCCTCCATGACCCTAACATCTGATCCTATTCTTGAATTGATCTGGTTATACCTCTAATCTTGATAAACTTGCAAGAAGCCATCTTTTTAGAACTATACATATCATACAAAAATTGTCACTTAAATTTACAAGTACCTTTTCATTTAAATGATAATATTATTCTTTAATTAATATCATTTTTCCTTTTTATCCTTTATTCGTAATGCTCATGAATTAACTCTCTTTTAATCATGACTATGTGTCAGTTCTTTTGTCTTCATGAGTTGATCACAGACATGGATCGACTCATTATATCATACTCATGCTTATTTTGTGTTCTCAGTTCACAAACAGATCATATTTTGATCCTTTATCAATTGTCTGTATTATTCTAGTGTTAACTCTCTGTCGAATTAAATCTTTATGAGGCGCTTCCTTCAAACCATTTACATATGACCATATGCGCAAAACCACAGGCTTATTTATTTGAGAGTTGCCTCTTCTTTTGCCTTTGTTTCTTTATTTCATACGACCGCAAGGTGGTGACCAGGTGCTAAGCTAAGAAGTGCTTGATCACTTATCAAAATCAATGGTCACGTCTTAATGTCACGACGACCTGAACGGTTCTCATTTACTTCAGAACTTCGGCTATTCGTGGCTACTGAATTTTGTAGCAGCAATTCCTTTGAAGTGATTACCCACCGAATGAGTCATAAAGTGGTGGTGACTGCTTGTTGTTGGTTAACACCTCCACTTATCCTATCCTTCCACTTTACTTGACCATTGGTTGGGAAAGATCCCGAAGTAGATCAACGGTTAATGTTGACTTCGGTCTTCGAGGCTTCGCAACTTCGAAAACTTCAACCAGGACCAGATCAATGGCCCTCATCTTTTTTCACGATCAACGATCGAGATCCAATTTGGAACTCCAACCTTTAGAGGTCTCAACTTTCCCCGCTTGCTTCCCCCTGGAACGCTTTTACCCAGAGTTCATGATCTGTCGATGTGTGTCATCCCACAAATCAACAGTTGTGAATCGCTTCAGCTCTTCGGGCTTCGGGAGTTTCAAAATATACGCCTTCACTTTCTCCCAAAATCATTTCACCCAAAGTCGATGATCTTTCGATGCATTTCCTCCCGTAGATCAACGGTTGTGAATCGTTTCGGCTCTTCGGGCTTCAGGAGTTTCAAACTCTACACCTTCACTTTCTCCCGGAGCACTAATCCTTCGAACTGCTACGAGATCTACTGCCGCATGTCTTCTAGGATCAACAGTCGATATGTACTCTGGACTTCGGGCCTTCGGAATTTTTTGACCCAATGCAACATGCCACATCTTTCCCCTCTGGAGTGCCCAGATTATGAACTCCACGATCTGTCGTCACGTGGAGAAATACTAGAAGCGGACATGTGGCCCAATTAGGCGGGTGACATGTGTCATGTCTAACCGACACCCCAATACTCTGTATGCTCAAAAATTACTGACACATGGCACACATCCCATGTTTCCATGTCATCCTAGGTGATGTCAGCAAGCCACGTCACTCCGGAATTTTGGGCTTTGGAAATCTCAACCCTCAAATTTTTCCAAAATGCTTTTATCTGAAGCTCGCAACCTACTAACGCATGTCTCTAGTAGATCAACGGCTACGATTTATTTGGGTCTTTGGACTTCGGAAACCTCAACTTTCAACCTTCACTTTCCCTCAAAGTGCATGGATTTTTGTCGCGTGTCCTCCTAGATTGGACGACCAAGATTCACTTCAGGTATTCACCCGGAGTCCACGGATTTGCACCACATGTCCTCCTTAATTGGACAGCTGAGATTCACATTCGATCTCCGTGGTCCAGAAATCTCAATTCTAAACTTCTCCTCACTTTCTTTTTCCTGGAGCATTTTATCCGGAGCACAGGATCGGTTGACGCGTGTCCTCCTACAAATTGACAGTCCCCAGCTACCTTGGATATTCATAGTTTCGATGTTTGAGCACTAACATGTCACATCACTGCATGCCTTTCAATTTGCGGGGGCACGCATCGACGGTTTGGAGTAACCCGCCTTTCACCCCATAATTCTTCTGACGCTGACACGTAACCCCTCAGTGAAACCGTGGTTTGGATTGCGAGACTGCCTTGGGGAATTAACTCTCGTGTAACTTGGTTCCCCGCAATGCCTCATGGTCATCGATCTATCTCCAAGCAATCTAACGGTTGTGACTTAACCTTTGATTCACTTTCATCAGACGACCCTTATTCACCTGCCCTCCGATCCAACGATCCCATATCTCTCTTGATCCCACAGTGGTGATCGCTCCCAAATTCGAAGAGGATGGTCATGATCCTTCGAACCCTTACAAAGGATCTATGACATTCTAACTCTTGCGTATATTCTACAATGCCATTCCTCCTGAGCTTTTCAACTTCATGGTCAGAATTTGATCTCAACCATGAGACTTTGACCAACATACCCGGCCCATACCTGCCTAGTGTTTCAACCAGAAGCTCTGATACTAATCTGTAACATACCCGACCACCCATAGGTCAAGCTACGCCACTTAAACATGCTACAACACACCCAACCACCCGCAATCTAGGCATGTTGCAGTCCCAAGACTCATTTCTATGATCTCTAATTTGAAGGCAAAGGGTTTCTCAACAATGTTAGGAGCATGCACACCACATCCATAAGACAATATCTAGGCCACAGCATAAAAGAGATAAACAATGTGACATGCACAACAAATAACCAGTAGATAGGCACATTAGAATACATATCTCAGAGATAATTAAATACACAGTGGAATACATTAAACAAATAACACAGAGAGCACTTATCTTTTCAAGTAAACGTTCACCAACTGGCTGCAAACCAAGGAAGTTCCTCCCAACCATAGATGTTGATGTTCATTTACTCTCAACAGTAGGTCACCCCCGAGTCAGGGCTATGAATGCACAAGGATGGGTCCTAGGCCAAGTATAAATACACAGTAGTTGGCTAAGTAGTTCTTAGGTTTCCCAACCTCACAACAATCTTAATTTCTAGCTCTATTTCCCCCTCAGCCTGCACAACCCCAAGAAATGGACACCTTTCTCTATAATGCGGTCCCCGAGGCTATTCCATTTCTCTCCAGGGCTCCAGTGCTACTAGTCAGGAAATCTCCCTACTGGAAATTCCAAGGACTCTCAGTTGTGGACAGTTCCATCCGAACTACCATCAATTTCATGCACATAGGCATCCATTCCCTTCTGGAATGATCAGTAAATCATTACAACCATTCAACGATGGCTCTCCTCTTCCTGCCATTCATTTCCATGCTCATCCCAAGAGCACACAAACTCGCAGTAGTGAGTGAAGAGGAAGAAGAAAAAGTGAACCACCGAGAAGAGGATGAACCAAGGGAAGAACGACCCCAAAACAGCCCTCGAGGGATGTTTAAATAATTACATGAAGACAAGAGCCACATGGCCTCCTTACCAAGAATCTCATGTAACCCCCTCTTCTCCATAAAATCAATTATGGGTAAATAAAATAATAATAACAAGACTTAGCCCCTTGAGCCCCCTCTCTCATGGAATCATAGCCCCCTATCTCTTTTTTCCTTGTCGGTCTTGCAGCTAGCAGTGTATTTTATTAATGTATAGGAAGTGTTACATTTCCTAGGCACTCTGGCCCCTTTTCAACTTACTGGCTCACCAGCCTAAGTAATATTTACATAATACATTATAGTTTATAAGGGTTAGAACCGAGATGTTACAATTTTTCATCAAAGGAAGCTACTACAAGAACCATTCATGCCTTTTCTCCTATATGTTGAACTATCCTCTAAATATATGATAGAATCACCATTCCATTTGATGTGAATTGGTTTTGGGCATTGGACATTTTACCAATCCCACCATTCACAAAATCTAGAAAATTCACCTTTAGAAAAACAACAAAATCTCTCAAACCATTGAGATTTTTTTAATTTTGTACGTGTGTCATCCAATTCAAGCCATCCTGCAAAATCCTATATCGTGGATTTTCAAAAATCCACTCATTTTTCCCAGAAACTGCACCTGAAATTCACTTCCTAGAGACCTGCCACACGTTAGTATCATGTACATTGCAGGGGGTGGTTGTATGATTTAGTAAACCATAGTGAGGGGGGTCGCAATTCCTCACGAGATACCACATATTATTTTCCAAAACCACAGTTGAGTTTTGTGTCCTCCCCTTCTTTCATTAACCATCGACCATAGGTCAGGGGGGTGCAATTGATTACAGTCATCAGATCTACTTTTCCATTTTAGTGCTCAATCTTTGAGCATGATAACCAAGGGAAAATAAGAATGAGCGACATATAAAGGGATATAAATAATACCAATTTATACCTTTGATATAAAATTTAGATAATAATCATTAATTTAAAAATTAGGCCTTTAATTAAAGACCCATTAAAAAAATGATAATTATGTTGAGTATTTTGACTTGGTTTAGAATAATGGAAAGATTTGTATGTAAGATAATAACTTGGTATTTTTTGTTTTAGCAACAATTGAAGGATAATGATGAATGAAAAAGACCTTATAGAAGAGACAAGGATTCATCATATTAATGTGAGGTTAACCTCATGATTACAGTCAAATGAACAACAGGATAGGGGAAACAAATTTATACTATAAAAATGAAGGGTAAATGTGAGATTTATTGGACCGAAGGTGATGGGAAACTTGGAAAATTTGAGCAAAATGAAACGAGAAGTTGAAAATTTTTGGCAAAGTAAATTCCTATTACAATAGTGCGCACACCCATGCACTATTGATTATTGTGTAGTTCCAGTGTTGCATCCTACAATGTCCAAACTTTAGTGTGCACACTTACTCATTCTTATTTTATGTGCACCATGGCCATGTTATAATTCCAAATCCATTCACTTACCCATATATTTTTTCCTTAAAATAGAAAATTGGCCCATGCAGGCTCAGTGTTGAAATCGTAGATCATCTCATACAGGCTCAGTGTTGAAACCGTAGCTCGGCCCATTCAGGATCAATGTTGAAATTGTAGCTTTAATACCAATCTGTAACATCCCTGGCCACCAAGGCTAGGTCACGCCACACAATCTCAACTTTTGTCTTTCTAATACCAATCTATAATGTCCCCATCCACCCAGGATGGGGCACTCCACACAATCTCAAATTTGGTTTCTCTAATACAAATCGGTGACATCCCTAGCCTCGCCACACAATCTCAACTTGTGTCACTCTGGTACCAATATGTAATGTCCCCAGCCACCCAGGTTAGGCCACGCCACACAATCGCAACTTATGTCACTCTGATACCACAATGTAATATTCTCGTTACCTATCAAACTACTTCTGATACCATACTATAACATTAGCCAACTTACTATGAAGCAACACTAAACCAAAATACATTGCATGGATTATATTATATAACATTAGTCTGCACAATAATACTTGAAGTAATGCTCTCAACCCCAAGCTGAGTCACGCCACCTCTTATGACCCAACTTATAACAGTGGCAGTAACTCAAAAAAAATGTGTGCACAATCATACTAAGCACACAACACTACTAAGTGTGTAATCCATATTGAACATGAGATCACTACTATTCGTGAAACCTTTCTAGTGTCACACCAATTTTGTTCTCCTTGTGTGTGTAGACTACTTCCATGTGCGTACAAGTAAATCCAGCCTTTGGTGCACACAGAGGATTCTCTACGTGCATGGACATTCTAACCTCGTCTTGAAGACTCATAACCAATATCACAAGGTTAACTTACAGGAAAACTAACAAAAATTGTCATACCCATGCAAAACTACAAATATTGTCTATCTGCACCACAATTACATGTACAAGCAGCATAATACAGAATAAAAACAATTACTTATATCCAACAACATACAATAATTTAACCCATATTAAACATAGATAATTAAGCACACAATAAATGAGACAAGCACATAAGGACACTTATCGTTTATGAAAAGTCACCAATTGTACGTAGAACTCGTACATTCCTCCCAATCATATACTTTTTTTCTCTTATACTTTCATCAATAGGTCACCCCCGAGCTGGGTCTTAGATCTACCAGGGAAAAAGGGTTCCCAATGCCAAGCTAAGGTCTAATAATCAACATAATTATTCATTCCAAGGTGCCTGCTACTTCAACTAGTCTACAGTATTTCATTCCCCACATATCTGTTACACCCAAGGAAGTGTGCCCCTTCTCTTCTCAACAATCCCTCGACTTCCCCACTTCCCTTATAGGGTTCCAACAACAGACCGAACAGGAAGTCTCAAATCCCTGCAAATAATACCTAGCGCACCAGGAAACAATTAGCATCAAAACTATCACCTGGAGATAATGCTCACGGGGCTGACAACCTTCCTCTTCAAAAGTAAATATCTCACCTAGAGAGAATGCTCACGGGCCTAACAACCCACCTCTTCAACAACAAAAAATTGGTTACAATACAGAAACCCCTTACAAGCTCTTCTTTGTAGATAAGGTAATAGTCGGCCTTTCTCTAATGGCCCTACCCCTTTTGCACACGAGAATGAATGAATTCCCCAAAAATGAGTTATCATGTTGAAATACACTAAGGCCAAAAATATATATCACATGCCTTCAAATTGACACTTGTCACTTTCAGAAGTATCTTTAGCCACTTATTGACTCGTTCCCATCCCCGAGAACTTAGGATAAATAAATATCCATAACTTACACTTTTCCTAAAATATTAATAAAATATCCCTAGGATTTAAGTCCTTCCGCCCTTTTACCTTTTTCGGTGGAGTTATCACCCTGTCTTTTTTCTTCTGATATGTATGTGCATAGTGATGTGATAATATTAATAACTTGAGTATGATTACACTTTACAAGGATAGGCACACTGGCCTATTTGTGTCCCAAATCACCATCCTCATAACCACACAGGCTCTTCGGCCTCAAATATATATATAACTCAATTAGATGCACACTTCTAGGCAATCCCCATGTAGTTACTCAAGTGTGCCCATCACTATGAAATGGGTGCACTATGTCTTTGATAACAATTCCCATGCACTACTCAGGTGCATGAAAAACCTAAAGTTGGTGTCAATGGCTCACTAGCCTATATGTACATTTACATTTACAATTGCTACCAACATCTCACCGGCCTATATGTACAATTACAAAGGGGTTTGGATTAGGGACATTGTATCCTTGCCTTGTCTTTCCGTCGCTAGCCTTGACTTTCCTTACCATGTCTACCCTTGCCTTGTCTTTCATTTTCTTTCCATCCCTTGTCTTGCCTTGTCTTGTGCCTTGTCTTGTCTTGTCTTGTGCATTTCCTTGTCTTTCCTTGTCATGCCTTGCCTTTCCATGTCATGCCTTTCCTTTCCATGTCTTTCCTTGTCTTTCCTTTCCTTTCCTTTTCTTTCCTTTTCTTTCCTTGTCTTACCTTTCCACATCTTGCCTTGCCTTTCCTTGACTTTCCTTGACTTTCCATTCCATGTATATCCTTGTTTTTCCTTTCCTTTCATTTCCATTCATTTCCTTGCCTTGTCATGTGCCTTGCCTTGTATTTCCTCATCATGCCTTTCCTTTCCATTTCATTCCTTTCATTTCCATGTCTTGACTTTCCTTCCCTTGTCTTGTATTGCCATGTCTTCCCTCTCCTTGCATTTCCTTCCCTTGCCTTTTATTTCCTTTCCTTGTCTTGTATTTCCATGTCTTGCCTTTCCTTGCCTTTCCTTTCATTGTATTTCCTTTATTTTCCTTACCTTGCCTTCTCTTTCCTTTTCTTTCATTTCCTTTCCATCTCTTTCCTTTCCATGCCTTTCCTTGACTTGTCATTCCTTCTCATGTCTTTCCTTTCCATGTCTTCCCATGCCTAGACTTGTCTTTCCTTGCCTTGCCTTGTATTTCCTTTCCTTTCCTTTCCTTGACTTTCCTTGCCTTCCATGTCTTTCCATTCCATGTCGTGCCATGCCTTTCCTTGCCATGTATTTCCTTGTCATGCCTTGTATTTCCATGTCTTTCCATGCCTTTCCTTACCTTTCCTTAGCTTTCCTTGTCTTTCCATGCCTTGTCTTTTCTTGCCTTGTATTGTCTTGTCTTGTCTTGTCATGCCTTGTATTGTCATGTCTTTCCTTGTCTTTCCTTTCCATTCCTTGAATTTTAGTTTCTTTCCTTTCCTTTCCATGTTTTTCCATCCCTTTCATTTCATTGTATTGTGCCTTGCCATGTCTTTATTTTCCATGTCTTTCCTTGTCATGTCTAGGTCTAGGTATTTCCATGTATTTCTTTTCCATGCCTTGACTTGTATTTCCTTACCATGTCTAGGTATAGGTATTTCCATGTCCTTTCATGCCTTGCTTTTCCATGCATTTCCTTTCCATGTATTTCCATGCCTTACCTTGATATGTCTAGTCTTTCATTTTCTTTTCTTTCCATGTATAGCCTTGCCTTGCCATGTATAGCCTTGCATTACCTTGTCTTGCCTTGCCTTGCATTGCCTTCCTTCCCATGTATTGCCTTGTCTTTCCTTGCCTTTCCTTGTCTTTCCATGTCTTGTATTTGCAATGATGTAAAATGTGAAATTAAAATTAAAACAACATCCATTCATCATTAAATGTCCTCAAATGAACTTAGATTTTTTCCTTCCAACTAGAATTTTCATAAGCCCATTATGTTTATGAAATGAATCATTAATATGAGTAAAAGAATGAAAAGTTATGATTTCATCACATAAGTACTTAATGATCCACATTGTGAGCATGTATATGTGAATTATGAGTGACAAAATAAAAATTTAGGTTTAGAATTTTATTTTCCAACAACCTTTAAAAATTAGTATTCCATCACATGAAGTATCATGTACAAAACTTGCTCATCAATATCTCAAAATAGAAAAAATATGTTGTTGTAAAATCAAAATACTTAGAACATGACCATAACTGAGACCACAACTTAGACCTAAACATAGACCTATACCATGACCTAGACCTAGACCTAGACATTTTCCTTGTCATGCCTTGCCTTGCCTTTCCTTGCATTTCCTTGTCTTTCCTTTCCCTATATTTCCCTACATTTTCCTTCATTGCCATGTATTGTCTTCCATTTCCTTGCATTCTCTTGCCTTTCCTTGCATTGCCTTGCATTTACTTTCCTTGCATTACTTTTATTTTCCTTACCTTGCCTTGACATATACCTAGACCATGACCAATACCATGACCTAGACTTAGACCATGAACTAGACTTAGACCATGACCTAGACTTATACCTAGACCATGACCTAGACTTAGACCATGAACTAGACTTAGACCATGACCTAGACCATGACCTAGACCTAGACCTAGACCTTTACTTGGCACGTATAGCCTTTATTTTCCTTGCATTGCATTGGCTTGACTTTCCTTGGCATGCCATTCCATGTCTATCATTGTTTTACCTTACATTGTCTTACCTTGCCTTTCCTTTCCTTGTCATTCGTTTCCTTGTCATGCCTTTCCTTTCCATGCTTTTCCTTGCCTTGCCATACTTAGACCTTGGCTTATCATGCCTTTCCTTGCCATGTCTAGCCTTGGTTTTCCTTCCAATGTATTGCATTTCCTTTCCTTGTTGTTTCCTTTCCTTGCATTTCCTTGAATTAGACCTATACCATGACCTATACCTAGACCTAGACCTAAACCATGACCATGACCTAGACCTAGACCTAGACCTAAACCATGACCATGACCTAGACCTATACCTAGGCCTAGACCTCACCTTCCCACGTCTTTCCTTGGCATGCCTTTCCTTTCCATGCCTTTCCTTACCTTGATTTGCCATGTCTACCCTTTCATTGCATTGCCTTGCCTTTCCTTGACTTGACTTTCCATGTCATGCCTTGAATTTCCTTGCCATACATAGACCTATACATATACCTAGACCTAGGCCTTGCCTTTCCATGTCTTTCCTTTACATGTATAGCCTTCCCTTTCCTTGCATTGCATTTCCTTGTATTGACTTTCCATGCCATTCCTTTCCTTTACATGCCTTTCCTTGCCTTGACATGCCTTTCCATGCCTTACATTGTCTTTCCTTTCCTTGATATGCCTTACCATGCCTTGCATTGTCATGCCTTGTCTTTTCATGTCTAGCCTTGTTTTTCCTTGCATTGTCATGTCTTTCTTTATATTTCCATTTTCTTGCCTTTCCTTTCCAATTCCTTTCCATGTATATTATTTCCCCGACATTTATTTCCTTTCGATGTCTAAGTCTAGGTCTAGATCTAAGCAAGGTCTAGGTCTAGGTCTAGGTCTAGGTCTAGTTCTAGATCATGGACTAGGTCTAGGTATAGTTCTAGGTCCAGTTCATGGTCTAGGTATAGGTCTAGGTCTAGGTCATGGTTTAGGTCTAGGTCTAGGTCTAGGTCTTGCCAAATACATAGCTTTATTGTTTTCCGTAGATGTACAAAATGCATTTTTTGTAAATAGAAAATTTTATTTTGATTTTGGATAACAATTAATGGATAAAACCTCTTGGATTTTATTAAATGAGGCCCACTTGCCTATTTATATGATTATTAGACCAACATTAGACCAACATTGAAAATTTAGCATCTAATTTCCATAGTTAAATCCATTTTATATGTTTTGTAATCAAGTCCATCCTCCCTGATTTTGGGATTGGAGCATTTATGTAAAAAGTACTAACTACAAAAGAAAGATGTATACCATCTTAATCAAAAGTGAAATTTCTTCTCAAATAAATGTGGAATGAGGTTTGTTCATAACATTACATATAAACATATTATCCTTAGTTTTCAATATATTGTTTAACTTTTTATTAAAAAGCTCTTTACATGTGATATATTCATTAAGACTAATAGTTAATAGCAATAATGTGGTGTTGATTGGGAGTTCCAAATATTACTAGGGATACAAGAACAATACATAGTGATAGGTGAGATCACTTCATTTATAACCTTCATATATAAATATATTGAGTTGTGGGTCAAGCTACCTTGACAACTTGCCATTTGATCATAGATTTTGATATTTTCTCTTCAACTACTATTATTTTGAGAGCTAGGCATATGTATAGATTTGACATCGTTTCTTCCTAAGGAAGTCCTTTATGACCTTGCACCAACAACGTTTTGATACTTATGTCACATGCATATCGCCTTAATATGCAATAATTATTTCCTAGTTGCACTCAAACCTACTTCATGACTCAAATCTTAGGCATGTGGTCTAATGGAAAAGTGAATAATTAGTTAGGTGTAGGTTTCAAGTTCCATTCTCGGTTTCATAGCAACAATCTTAAAATAGTAATTGGGATAGTTATTATTTGAGTCTCATGTTCATAGGGTGGTAGTGATTATATAGGATAGATTACCATTGGGATTCTAGGACCACATAGTAATTGTAGGCATCATGAACTAAACCATAAAATAATGTTATATTTGCATCTAGGACCACATTGGATATCTTTGGAAATCCTGAGTTATTTTAGTAGTAACTTAGAAATGTGGCCCTTTATCTATTTGTGTAAATTATGCATCAAGTCCTATGGTAATTTTCTGCTCAAGTTTCAACTTCAGAGGATTCAAATGCTTTATGGATTCTAACAAAAAAATGTGGTTTTTTCAGCACATTAGTGGAAATTATGTTCAATAAATGGCAGGATATTATGTTGCAGTTGATATTCATTCTTGGTAATAATGCCTTGATTAGTGGTACTCGATATGTTTCAATCAAATTAAGTTAACATTTTAAAACAATATATAATTGGAGGCTGAGATTGAGGTGTAAATTGTAAACTTTAGACTTTTATGATTTGAAGGGACATACATATGTCATAAAGTAGTGCTCTCGTATTTGGTTTATATGGTGATTTGTATTCCAATGAATTATATCTTATGATTCATGAGTGTAGTTTTTGTTAATGTTGATGCTTAATTGTAGAATGTTTAACATTGAGCTTTATATTTATGTGTAGTATGATGGGATTTATATCATGACAAGGATGTTGATTTAAATTATATCGTAAAGTAGAGAGCTATCTAAGCATCACTTAGGTGCAGCAACAAAATTGAAGTGATATGTGCCATTGAATATCTCTAAGCTTCAAAGGTATATACGATTTTTCATTTATGAGATTGGAGAGCATCATCTCCAACCACCAACGTTGAAATTTGACAAAACAAAAAATCATAGTTTCGATCACCTTGATGTGTTTAGAGTTTTCTAAGATTTGGGTCAGTTTGAAGATGCCCATAACTCCTTGAGGCATGGTGGAACCATGAGGAGAACCACGATTTCTTCCAAAATTACATCAAAATCAATCATAAAAAATTGGTGCATTCATAAATTTTATCTTCTTTTGAAAAAAAAATCTTCTAGTAGATGTGAATTTGGATAAAATTATCCCATATGCTTTTACTTTTATAACCCTAATATCACATTGATATAAACTATAGAAAAATATGGCATTTCATTTCCTAGTCTTTCCTTGCCTTTCCATTTCCTTTCCTTGCATTTCCTTTTCATGCTTTGCCTTGCCATGTCTACCCTTTCCTTGCCTTGCATTGCCTTGCCTTGTCATGCCATTCCTTTATTTTCCATGCCATGCCTTGCCTTTTGATGTACCCACTAGGTACAATACCCAAAAATGGCAGCCTTAAAACATTAAAGGCTACACTTAAGCTTCCCTAAAGAGACTATAACCCTTCATCATCTCTGTCAAATTCATAAATTGTCCCAAACCCAATTTTAAAAACATTAAAAGGATTATGCGTTCTAAATTTATAGGTTCAAAGGGACCAATTTCTTTCTCCGGTCAAAAGGATCACCAAGTATCATTTTCTTAAATTCTTAAACTATATAAACTTTCAAATTTGTTCTCAATAAATCATTTTAATACTTCACAAACTCCATGGTTATAATGCCAAGACTCAAAACCCATTAAATATATCATCCATATATAGAATTAGATCTCGGGCTAATTCTCCTTCCAAAGAAACCAAAGGTTATGATCCTGTTTTATAATTTAAAACACAAAACTGAAGCACTACCTCTTAGTTTTTTCACGCATATGACCCCACACCAAAATCGAGGGCTAACACCATATTAAAATAATAACCAATCTCGATCCAATGGTTATAACAATACCTTATATCTACAATCGATGATCTGGATTATTTCGGATCTGTCAGGGCTGGGGTTCCACCATACTTATTTCCAATCACCAAAATGATACCAACCATCCGATCTGAGATCAGAATTCAAAACTCAAATGAATAAACTTTTTGGCTACGGTTGCTCCAATTAATATCCTCACATATTCATCCCCGAAACACATGTGTGCGTCATAGATCTAACCTCCCATGATGATCAATGGTTCTGGATGTAACTTTTCTCCTTTGACCTCGCCAAACTTTTGGTTTTCAACTCTGTCGGGGATTTTGACTCATCCAATCGACGGTCCTTGCAAACTTTGATTTTGATCCAACGATACCTGTGTATCATTCTTCCCATTTCTATCGCTATTCTTCCTCCTCGACCTACAACACAATATTTACCTAAGCCTGGAAGTAGATATCTCGCAATGTATACACCTTCATATTTTTTTGTTACAGGATTAATAAAATACTATATTTTTAATGACAGGGTTGACCATCATGAACAGAGATTTCCTGAACTCGAAAGTAGAGTTTTAATACCATAGTTCAATCATTTAACTCTTCAACAAGAGTATTCTCTCCCCATCCAATACTTAACACACAGATTTATATACACACAGTATGGTGGCAAACCTGCCTTTTTTTATTAACTGCAACTGTACATAATTTAATAAAACCATAACCAAATCTATTATGGCCTAATTCACCTTTTGTTGGACACCTCTATCCCTCTTCTAAATGCACTTAGGCTTACATTCATATGCTCAATATTGAGCTTTAACTAACTCCTACAATTCTTGTAACTATTTCTAAACATAGAAATTTGATTCCATCTTCTTAATGACTCACTCCTAAATATTTTCAGTCCACTTCAAATGATGCCACTAATTAAATATTTGTTACAATGAGTCATCACCCACTTGACACTTCATTTTACTTCTAGAACCTTTTAATTCTATGCTTTTAAAGTATGCATATTTACATAGTTTTACAATGATTTCACAATCCACCCCCTCATGGGAAAAGATCAAGACCTTATGGTATTTTTAACTTTGAAGAGTTTGAGAAGAGAAAGATGCTCCTGCACACCTTTCCTTTCCTTTCCTTGTGTTTCATTTCCTTGCCATGACTTGTCTTTCCTTGCCTTTCATTTCCTTGCCATGTCTTGGATTACCTTGGCTTGTTATGTCTAGCCTTGCTTTTCCTTGCATTTCATTGCCTTTCCTTTCCTTGGCATTGCCTTGCCTTGCCTTTCTATTGCCTTTTCATTTCCTTGGCATTTCATTCCCTTGCCATGTATATCCTTTCCTTTTCATTGTTATCCTTGCCATGTCTAGGTATAGGTCTAGGTATAGGCCTAGGTTATGGTCTAGGTCTAGCTCATGGTCATGGTGTAGGTCTAGGTATAGGTCATGGTCTAGATATATTTCTAGGTCTAGTTCATGGTCTAGGTCTAGGTTTAGGTAATTCCATGCCTTTCCATGCCTTGCATTTCCATGTCTAGCCTTGTATTTCCTTGCATTGCATTTAATTTCCTTGACTTGACATTGACTTTGCTTGCCTTGACTTTTCTTTCCTTGACTTAGACCTAGACCTAGACCTATACCTAGACCATGACCTGGACCTATACCTATACCTAGACGTAGAAATTGTCTTTCCATGCCTTTCTGTTGGCCCTCGACCAATTTTTGGAGAACCTTGGTGGTGTTTGACCATTTTTGGGACTTCGACAAGCGGGTCGAAGACAGAGTGCCCAGGCGAAGTGGAGATCGCAGGATCTTGCCCCCTTTTTGCGGGCTTTTTGGGTTCTGGGCTTATGTAACGGATATGGGATGTCAACCCATGGGTTTACCCATGCTTAGGCCCCATTTGTAAATGAATAAATAAGTATCTAGGCATTGTAAGAGGCATCATATCTAAGTTGTCTTTGTGCAAGATATGTAAAGGTTTCTAAGTGTAATTAGTTGTGAAGGCTCTATGCATACTATGTGTTGAGAACTTGCAGAGATAAGTGCAAGTGACTGTAAGAAGGATCTATGCCATGCCAAACTCGGGGAAGGATGATCTGGCAAAGTGCGCACAAATATCTTGTCCTATGTGGAGTTGGTTTTGTGGCTCTGTGCATGCAATAAGATTGAAAAAAGATAATAAAGAAGATGAAGAATTGGTGGACATAGCCCCACGCTGGTGGTGAACCACATGTTGTGATTACTTTGTGTTATTAATGTGATTTATGCTTAGTTCTGAATCTTTATGTATGTTATATGCATATGATGTAGTAGTTTAGTGCTTAATAACATGAATGAATGCTAGATTGGCTTGATGTTATGTGCTACATGGTTAGATATGCTTAGATCATGTTGAATACTGCATTGTTATGTAATTAGGGTTTTTATCTGTGATGTGAATAAGGGTCAAATACTAATGAAAATTAATTGCTAAGTGCTCTATTAAGTATTGTGATCATAGATCTGTGTCCCAGATAGGTTGTAAACACTTGAGTCCTACAACCCCCCTGCCTCTACCTCAGGTGAGACTTCATCTGCTTCGCAGGTGTTTCCGAAAGGGCTGGTAGTTAGGGTTTTGAAACTGTTCCCCTAGTCTTCCCCTATTCCAACAAATGGTTCTATTGTTGGAACTTGAAACTGTGATTACTCAAAAATGAGGAAAAGATAAATATTTATGCGTAGATCTATTGTTGTAGTGTGCAGTACTCTACTTGACTTGTGAAGCTCTATGCTAAGAAGAGAAGTATGATCTGAAGAAAAGAGGTAAGATATTAAATCTTTGTGCTCTGATAAAGGTAATATCCTAATGTGTTGGGGGTATGTTGGCCCTCGACCAAGTTTTGTAGAACCTTGGTCATGTTTGACCATTTTTTGGACTTCGACAGGTGGGTTGAAGATGGAGTGCCCAGGTGAAGCGGAGATCGCAGGATATCGCCCCCTTTTTGTGGGCTTTTTGGGTTCAGGGATTATGTAACAGGTATGGGATGTCAGCCCATGGTTTTACCCATTCTTAAGCCCCATATATAAATGTATAAATAAGTAGCTAGGGATTGTAAGAGGCATCACATCTAAGTTGGCTTTGTACAATATATGTAAAGGTTGCTAAGTGCAATTAGTTGTGAAGGCTTCGTGCATATTATGTGTTGAGAACTTGTAGAGTTAAGTGAAAGTGATTGTAAGAAGGCTCTGTGCCATGCCAAAATAGGGGAAGGAGGATCTGGAGAAGTGTGCACAGATATCCTATCCTATGAAAAGTTGGTTTTGTGGCTCTATGCATGTTAGAATATTGAAAGAAGATAATAAAGTAGACGAAGAGTTGGTGGACATAGCCCCACGTTGGGGGTGAACCACGTATATCCTGTGTTGTCATTGTTTTTTCTTATTGATGTGATTTATGCTTAGTGTTGAATATTTATGTATGTTAGATGCATCCGATGTAGTATATTAGTGCTAAATAACATGAATGAATGCTAGATTTGTTTGATTCTATGTGATAAATGGTTAGATATGCTTAGATCATGTTGAATATTGCGTTGTTCTGTAATTAGAGTTTTTATCTCCAATGTGAATAAGGTTCAAAGACTAATGAACGTTAATTTCTAAGTTCTTTGTTAAGTATTGTGATCATAGATCTCTATCCCAGCTAGGTTGCAGACACTTGAGTCCTACAACCCCCCCTGCCTCTACCTCGGGTGAAACTTCATTTGCTTCGCAGGTGTTGTTGAAAGGGTCAGTAGTTAGGATTTTTTTGGTGCGTTGTTGAAGCGTTGAAACCTGGGTCTGCCCCTGTGACAACAAATGGTTCTATTGTCAGGACCTTAAACTATGATTGTTTGGAACTGAGGAAAAGAGAAAGCTCTGTGCGTAGATCTGTTGATGTAGTGCACAGTACTCTACTTGACTGTGAAGCTCTGTGCTAAGAAAGGAAGTTTGATCTGAAGAAAAGAGGTAAGATCTTAAAGATTTGTTCTCTGATAAAGGTAAGATAAGTGGAAATAGTTGTCTCAAAAGAATGGATCTAGGTATGTTTGATAGATTTCATCCTAGTCTGAAAACTAGGGCACGGATAGAAGAAAGAAGATGTGATATGAATAGACCTGATAGAAATAGTGAAAGATATGTTATTCATATGCATAGAAAGAATTTTTGGACTAACAAGTGGATGCAGGATCCTAGAAAGATTTTTTTACAAGTCCATCATTGTGATCCCATAGCATAGTACAGGAAATGTTGGGGATCATTTAAGAGAAAGAGAGGATTGACTCTTTGTTATAGTTGCAGAAGACCGGGACATCTTGCTAAGAAATGCCCCGGTAGATGTCCTATTTACCTTTGTTTTAAATCTATTGGACATGAAGTTTTAGATTTCCCTAGAATGATTGCTAAAGTTTAGAAGATGAACATGAAACAAGAAAACCATGAGGAAGGTCAAGAGACTAAGAATATACTAGAGAACTAGAAAAAATTAGAGGCTATATTATTGTAGATGAAAGAAACATTGAATCATCACAGAGGCATCAGTTTACCATAGATCTGAAAAGAGACGTAGTTCATAGAAACAAGAATAGGAGACTTCGACATAGACTGTGTATTGAATGCAGAAACAAAAGTGAACATTATGCCAAAAAGCACTTGGGAAATTTTGGGAAATCCTGCTATGATTCCTTCATTGGGAGGAATAGGATTGTTTAAAGGAAAGATGATAACCCTATGTGGAAGACTTACTCATGTACCTATGAGTGCTCATGGAACATCGACAAAGGAAAAATTTGAGATCATTAAGTTTGTTGAGAACAACGCTCCTTTTGCACTTTTTTTAGGCAGGACTTGGATTGAGAGAGATTAGATCCGAAGGAAAGAAGAATAGGAAGCTATAGAATAGTAAAAGAAAGAATTAAGGGATTTCATGGCTAGGATAATAGCTCACTTAATAGAGGAACAGGATGACAAGTCGAAGCAACTGAGGGACAGAGACCTGGTTTTCGAAGTTGAAAGAATGCAAGAAGTCTTAAAGAACTTATCCATGCAGAAGAGAAGAGCACCTGCTCCAAAAATAGTAAGAGAAGAATTATTACTCTCGAACCCTATGAAATACCCCCAGCAGTGCGAAGTTACTATGCTAAGATAACATAAGAACAAGAATGGAAAGATGAATCTAGAGACGCAGATCACCCAAAAGAAAGAAAGAAAGTTCAGTAAGAAGAAAGAAAAGCTAGAAAAATTGTAGGAGGTTCCAAAGAGGACTTCACAGAAGGAAGGCTTGCGGAACTTAAACCTTGTCGGAATAGCATAATAGCGCAGACTATCACTTCGCCACGGTAAAGTGATATGACCATTGGAGGCATCCTGACCATTAGAAGGATGATCCAGAACGGCTAGAAATGCAGTTATTGGCGAAAATCTCGTCGTTGGACTGTTGGGACCACGCCATAATGGATGGAATTGTATTGATTGAGGCATTCCTTCCCATTGGAGGATTTTTTTATGACATTATCTATTTAACCCATCGAATGTCTTACCGGGGACACTTTTGCAAATTGTGATTATCTAAGCCGACAGAGAACTAATTGCTTTCGCGCAGTGCTTATTGAGACCTTGCCACCCATTCTTCTTACCTTGAGCATCTGTCCACCTATCCAAGATATTTGATCATGATCGTGCATGTCGAGTGACCTTAGCGCAGTAGAGAAATCTGTCGAAGATATTTTGATTGACCTCGTGGAAGAGAAGGTCATGTTCACAAGAGCACAAGCCTCATCAATGAGAGGATTTCAAGCCTCCCCATCGACTGCATGTCAATCTGGTACATCCCAAACTGCGACAAAGAAATGGATCAAGCATCGTGACGACTTGGAAAACAAAAAGCTCATCCCGTCGGTTCTGCCCAACTATATCCCACCTCTAGTTGGCATGGTTAGTCGTGATAACGTCCCGAGGGACTTTGACTATACACTGATCACTGTGTACCTCCTGAAGGGGATATGCATAGTTGGACCAGAGTTGGGACAGATTATGATGCTAAAGATCAGTGATTTCAACTTGGGATACCATAAGAATTATGGAATGCTCGCACCACATAAGTACTTGACAAAGACAACAGGGAAGAAGTCGAAGATAATCCCCTAGTCGTGGACCATGGACATCACAAGATCAACAATCCTTAATGTGATGAAGATACCACACTTCGATAGACATCAATAGGTTAACGCATGCATTAAAATCCTCCTGTCATGCTACCATGGCAGTTACCTGTGGTTGGATAGGCGCATCAATGTAGATTTGACGTTGATCCACCGAATCACTGGATTGAGCATGAAAGGATCAGACACTCAATATTTTTACCCAGGGAAAGCTGCAGATCGTGCCCTGGTGTAGTGAATAAAGGACACCTGCGGCGATGTGGAGAAAGGAAAGTGGGGCTACAAGGTAGCCTCCATCCAAAATGGCGCAATGCGCCTAGCTTTCTAGTTGATCGTTGGTAAGCTCGTCGGGAAGAACAGACCAATGTAGGTCACAGGTTTCATCATCGACCTTGCAGGAAAGTGCGTCAAAGGGATGCATATGAACTGGGCGGGTTACCTCATCAACCAATTGGAGAAATATTTTCGTGAAGTGAAAGACTAGGGCTACGAGTTTCACTTTAGCTGGTTGCAGATTCTCATTTCCTTCATCACTTGGGAGATGCCGAAGGGAGAAACCTTCCCTGAAGTTGAGCCATCTGAACCACTGGTCGTGAGGTTCACTACCCTCTAGTATTCAATCGACATGGCAAAGCAATGGAAATCCAATGTGGTGTTCCACACCTATTACTTGCAGCTGAAGAGGTCCATTGAATCCTTCCCTCGAATGACTATGAATACACTTCATAGTTTCAGGCCAATAGTGAAGTTCTGCTCAGACAGGCACTTCATTTACATCACTGTGCGCGAAGACAAACACAAGGAAGAGCTCAAATCCTATTACAAACTCATCGAGGAAGAAATGGAGGAAATAACCAAGGAATGGCCTACAGAATTCCTTGTACCAGTCGAATAGATAGAACTCTCTGACGCCGACCTTGTCGGAAGTCTTGTAGTCACCCAGGAAGAGTATGATGGACCAAGAAGTAGCAAGAATAAGAAGAAGGAATAAGTACAGTAAATGAACATTGCATCAAAGGAGACTACACCAAATTCACCTGAAGGGGGAGGAGGTGATGAAGTAGACAAAGAAGAGGATGAAGGGGAAGAAGACAAGTAGGAACAGGGAGAAGTAACACCACCTAAAGATCCCCTTATAGAGACAGAGACATCCAATAAAAGAAAGGTTTCTCTAAAGAAACCCTCAACACGGAAAAAGTCATGCACCAATAAGCCCCACTTACAGACTATACTTACGGTGGATGATATTGACCTCATCATCAAAGTTGTATCAGACACTGCCAAGGACATTTTGCAGCAAAGCAAAGTCAAATAGGAGACAATGCAGGATCAAATTGAGGCGGAGATCAAAGGGGTACAGTAGGATCTTTATTTGAGCCACGCAGTGTCTACGACGTTGTTTTCATCTAATGGAATAGAAGTATGAGATGAGCATGCCCAACTACATAGAATAGAAGATGCAATAGAGACTCACCTTCGTTGGGTCTGGGAAGAAAAAGAGCAGGCCATAGAGGAATTGAAGAAGGCAAAGGAGGAATCCCTAGAGAAGCGTCGGGTTACGAAGCAAGAGAAATATGAACTACAAGCGAAGTTTGCAGTGGATAGAGCGCAGATCCATAAGGAAAACGAACAACTGCTCATGAAGAAGATTGGAGTTAAAGAAGAAGACACTAGATCACTTCGCTCTATGTCGGGCCTGGCACATATGGAAGAAGAAACACCTGAGAGCCAAGTGGGGAAGCTCGTTGAATCCATTCAGTAGCTCCAAGCAAGAGTAGCATAACTGGAATTACAAGCAGTGTCGAACACTCTGCAGGAAGTGTGAGATCAGAGGGAAGAAACTTCCCAGAGCGTAGTCAGAAGAATCAAGGCATTGGCCTTAGAATGCAAGAAACTTATCAATCGAAGTGCGTACACCTATGAGCGCCTTGCAGAGGACCCAGAACTAAGGACATTGGAGTAAAAACTCCAAGAAGAAAAGAAACAAGCAGTGACAGTACAAGCACAGTTGAAGCTATTGTCAGTGGTCGATAATATGAAAAGGTCACAAGAACAATGCATAGTTCAGCAACAGGTCCATGTCATCCAGAGTAAAGCCATGGAAGTGACCCTAAGACTTCAGTCGGTACAGGATGAAGCCTGTACACTTTTCGAGGAGATCGAGGGACAAGGTGCATAGTTGGAACAAGTGGTCACCACAATGGAACAACGCTTGGAAGGACCTATCACCGAGAAAGTCATTCAAGAGTTCGTTGAGCAGGAGGCCCTGGCGAAGCCGCAAGTTGAGGCAACTCGAGCCAGGCTTGAGGCCTTTGAAGCAAATTTGCCTAGATCAAAGTGACTCGGGACAAGTCACAGGTGAGTGTTGGGGGCATGTTTTCCCTCAACCAATTTTTGGAGAACTTTGGTTGTGTTTGACCATTTTTGGGACTTCAACAGGCGGGTCAAAGACGGAGCACCTAGGCGAAGTTGAGATCGTGGGATCTTGCCCCCTTTTTATGGGATTTTTGGGTTTAGGGCTTATGTAACAGGTATGGGATGTCGGCCCATGCGTTTACCCATGCTTAGGCCCCATTTGTAAATGTATAAATAAGTATCTAGGCATTGTAAAAGGCATTAGATCTAAGTTGACTTTGTGCAAGATATGTAAAGGTTTCTAAGTGTGATTAGTTGTGAAGGATCCGTTCATACTATGTGTTGAGAACTTGCAGAGTTAAGTGCAAGTGATTGTAAGAAGGCTCTATTCCATGCCAAACTCGGGGAAGGAGGATCTGGCAAAGTGTGCACAGATCTACTGTCCTATGCAGATTTGGTTTTGTGGCTTTGTGCATGTAAGAATATTGAAAGAAGACAAAAATTTGGTGGACGTAGCCCCACGCTGGGGATGAACCACGTATATCCTGTGTTGTGATTTATTTTTGTTATTGATGTGATTTATGCTTAGTGTTGAATCTTTATGTATGCTAGATGCATCTGATGTAGTAGCTTAGTTCTTAATAACATGAATGAATGCTAGATCTATTTGATGCTATGTTCTAAATGGTTAGATATGCTTAGATCGTGTTGAATACTGCATTGTTCTATAATTAGGGTTTTTATCTGCGATGTGAATAAGGTTCAAAGACTAATGAACGTTAATTGCTAAGTTCTTTGTTAAGTATTGTGATCATAGATCTGTGTCCCAACTAGGTTGTAGACACTTGATTTCTACAAACCCTCCTGCCTCTACCTCGAGTGAGACTTCATCTACTTCACAGGTGTTGCCGAAAAGGTCGATATTTAGGGTTTTGTTGGTGTGTTGTTGAAGCGTTGAACCCCGGGTTTTCCCCTATGCCAACACTTTCCTTTCCATGTCTAGCCTTGAATTGTATTTCATTTCCTTGTATGTCCTTGCCTTATTGTTTCCTTTCCTTGCATTTCCTTAACTTATACCTATACCTAGACCTAGATCTAGACCATGACCTAGACCTTGCCTTGTCATGCTTTGCCTTGCTATGTTTATCCTTGCATTGTCTTGCATTACATTGTCTTTCCTTTCCTTGCCTTGCCTTGGCATTGTCTTGGCATTTCCTTGCCTTACCTTACCTTGCCTTTCCTTGAATTAGACCTAGACCATGACATAGACCATGACGAGTTCTTCTTCCCTCTCCCATTATTGAATAACACCATTAAACAATGGATTTTACATCTCAAATGAGGGAATTGGTTGTGAAATTAATTTATTTCATGCATATTTTTTCTTTAATGCATGCACCTGATCCATCATGCTCCCCTTTTCCGTGCCCAAAATTGAAATAGTTCCAAATATGTGGTACCTCTAGTTTTTGTGCAACATATACAACCATTGAAATACATGAGAATTTTTGGACTAGCTCGCATAACCATCTGACAAAATCTAATGTTGATTTCTTCTCCTTCATGTGATTGTAAAACAATTGAAAGCAATGTTGTATGTAGTCTAAGTGACGGTACCAATAATCACTTATGTAGAAGTGATACTCCTTCAATATAACTCTATTTATTCATTACTATCTAGCTCATGCATGTATGTGATATGGACCATTATGATAACCTACGCTGAGTGACAATATTGTCTTTGAATCCCATTTTGTGGTTTAAGGGTGTAGTTCTCGTCAAAATCAACCACTAATAAGACATTACCAAGGGGAAATGTATCTCTATATATTATAAATTGTTTTTCTTGTCATCGATCCACATGGAAATGTTGAACATATTATTGTGTCTTTTTGAAGAAGTCATTAATGAAATCACGTACTCGTACCTGGGAAGTCATCAATTGTATATTTTTTCTTTCTTTCCCTCAGTCAATATCATACATGACATATTTAAAGCTTTAAAAATCAACCTCCTTCCTTCCCAATTCATACTCATCACTCACACGGATGCACTTTCTCTGTAATTCCATTCCACTGCACCTGGGGCATGTCCCATCTAAGAAATTTTTTTATAAAATGTACAACCCTTTGTCCTTGTAGACAAGATGTTGTGAATAAAGTCTCTATATGATGATGGTAGCAATATAATTAAGCATTCATGCACAAGGGTGTTATGAAATACATGAAATGTGTGTGTGTGTGTGTGTCATAATAATAATCATACTCAATGTGGTATCTGCAATAATTTGTGTTACAAATTGTGATTATTCAAACATATGAAGGATTGCATTTATGGAAAGATCTTTGGCCCAAGTTAAGTGCAGTATGTATTGTTTTTAATCTCTCATACAATTATGTATGTGTCATTTTAAGAAAGTGTTTAATGTGGGGTTATCGGTCCCTAGATCCCGTTCTCAATTTTAGTACATATTTTTGGTTGGAAGAACACCTAGTGTTCTCATGCCATAAATCTTGTACTAGTCCCTTAACTACTCCAATTAACTTCATGTTAAAACAAGGTATCCTATCAGTGAAGGCCCAAAAATATGTTGGGCCACTTGTGTCGAGGCTATCTCGTCTATTAGAATACTTTCTAAGGGTTTTGATATTGCATTTCATGATATCAAAGGTTTGTTGGAGAAAATGATGTTTTCTTGTGATCTTTCTAATAATTGATTGTGACAAGACACGTCGGGATGAATTGCAGTCTTTAGAGCGAGTTTTCTTTCCAAATTTTTGAAAAACATCTGTTATCACTAAAAAATTCTCCGCAACATTGCACACAATGGTTGAAGAAATACATCAATGACAATAGAAATTAGTACACCTACGACACTAAAATCCATCAAAAAGGAACAAAACTATAAACTTGGTTCAAAAATTAAAGTGCAAAAATTCACCAAACGAAGCGCGCGCACAGTGCGGAGAATGTGCATGCTAAGACAGCCCTCAACACACACTGTGTGCAAGATGAGCGACTATCTACAAGAAAATCCATGCATGTCTCATGAACGGCACATTTATGAATCGTGTATGCCTCTCAACCTCTTCCAGTCCGACCCCCAACGCGATTTGACACTCGGATCTTAGAGAAATCTATCTTGGAGGTTGTTCAAGGGCTAGGAAGTGCCCTAAAAGGCCCCTTGTTGACACTATGAACCAATTGTATATTGCCATGAATGGACACTATAAATATGTGCCATGGGTGTGCTAGAAAAATAAGAACTTCAAGGTATTGTTATGCTGGAAAAATTCTTCTTTGAATCCTCTTTTCTCTTTGAATCATTGAAGCACTATAGCAAGGGCCATTCCACTCACCTCTTGAGAGGATTTGCATTGTATTTCTTCACCATTGTCACTTTCCATTGCATGAAGAGAAGATCTCTTTATTATGGAACTCAAAATCCCTCCCAAGGAGGAAGAGGGGACTCATAAGTCCCTGTCTTTCTCTACGGTATTTAGCCTATCAATATATTGATCCATTGGTAGCTATATATTGGTCATTTTTTTCTTTTCATGGTTCTAGTTCTTGCAAGATTCTCTAACATTTATTTCTTTGTTGTTTTTAGTTTTATTTCCTTGCTTCATGTGTGTTTGGTTATCTAATCAACTCACAAATTTTTTTCTTTTTTAGATGACTTAACTAAGCATGCAAGTGTTGTGTTTTTTCTCACCCATGTGAGAAAACCAACACAACAGATTGGCAACCATATTGAATATCGGTATCAAATTCCTCCCTATTTAAGTCTTGAGAGAACTTATTTCTAATTGTTTTGATATGAAGGTACCAAAACCAACCTAGTCCGACCTTCCAAAGTCAAAATTCAGAGCCAAGGAAAGAGAATTTCACTTGGAAATTTCTTTCCCGATGCATGACAAGAAGTGTGTGGCTTTCAAGGCACAGAAACGCGCATTTTTTATACTGTGTGCATGATAGCCTTCATAGCTCTGTGCATTGTGCGCCCTCTTCATGCCTGTCAGAACTATAGCCCGCACATAAGTTTAATTTTTTCAAAGTGTAAGGGTTTTATGAATGGTTTGAGGGCCCATTGCCTTCAGATTTTAATTTCCTACACTTTGTAAAGCAATCACACTTCACTTAGAGTCCTTTCTCACAAGGAAGGTTAGCTAACATAATCACATAGGGGTTAAAAGAATCATTATTCTTCTCTTTGCTTTGTTGCCACATGAATGGCTCATTTGGAATTTAAAATTTTGAGTTGAAGTTATTGTTTTTTCAAACACCATCAATTGAATTGGGACTAGAAATCAATTTTAAACCTCAAATATGCTCTTCCCCCGCACCCTAGTTTGATCTTGAGAATCAAAAAAGGTGGTTGAAAGGAAATTCCATCTCCATTAAAAATCATTAGGATAGGAAAAATCCCCCCTAGGGTACCTCTTAGTTTTGGAAATCATCTTAAAGATTTGTAAGGGACCATACATGCCCACATGTTTGCAATCTTAGGATAGTTTCTAAAAGGATTTCTTAGTTTTGAAAACACTCTAGGAGAGTTTAAAAGATCAAGTAATGGGCCCATACATTCCCACATGTCTACAATCCTAGGATAGTTTTCAAAATCTTTCTTAGTATAGACAATATTATAGGGAGTTTAAAGGATCAAGTAAGGACCCATGTGTCCACATTGCTAGTTATTTAGGGATTTAACTATTCTGCAAGGTTGTACTAAAGAAACATAGGAAGCTAGGTAAGAATATTTGTAAGGACCACAGGAAGTCCACATGTTGCAATCTTACACTTAACTTATTAAAAATATTTGCACACTTTTCACATTCTTGCACACAAATCCACTCTCCACACACATAATTTCTATTAGAATAGTGGAGGTCGAAGTAACATTTATTTTTAAGTACCCAAAAGTACTTCAAAAGAATTATGAAATATCCCACTACTTCTTTGGAAATTATCCACACCAATTTAATTTAAATGATATTGGTCCATGACCCCAATCTCTCATCCCACCACATCTAAAAAAATTCTAAGAACGCACTAAATGTTCCTCCACGGGAGGTACCAAAAGAAATTTTTAGTCTAGATAGGATCTCAGGGGTAGGCATCCAAATAACCCCCCGTTATCAAGTTCTCACATTCTGAAACAATAGAAATTGAGAATAGGGATCCTTCAAATCCTCTAAGTGAAGTGTTCCTATACTATAAGACAGGGAGATACCCATGAAGGGTCGAAGGTCAAGGTTTGGTTGTTCTGCACATCCCTCCTTGAGTCACCCAACTCTTGTTAGGGCATCCAGCCTGTGGCCCATTTCTGAGGCTGAAAATATAAATGTTTCACTTTGACCAAGGTACTTAGTGGAAAAACTTAGGATATCTACACAGGTGGCGGTTGTGGGCTGCAATCATACCTTGATCAGATTTTTTGTGGCTATTGGGAAATATTGCCAACTCTTTCGGGGTATGCACCCTCTACCCCTCATTATAATTGATTACTTCAACCTTCACTAGTTCCTCTTCTGGTGGCTTCAGACCCCACTGTCAAGTGTTATTGGAAGGCCCAGCGTTAAATAGAGAGGAAGGACGATAGGTCTTTTAGGACACGATACTTTTATTTTTTGTTATTTTTTCCCCCAAGCGGAAAAAATCCACCTATCCACATGCTTGTTTATTTTACAATTGATTTATGTATGATGTTCATTTGATTACATATGATTGTGATTTATACTATTTTGGGAAGGTAAAAAATATAAAATTCACTTGTTCATTTATTTCTCTTGTCACCATTTGCACACATTCACTTTGCTAGTCAGAACCATAGAATCCTTGTCGTTCTAGATGCTTGCAGAATCTCCCTCCTATTCTAGGAGGAGTCCCTAGTCTTTCCAACTCACCGAATCAACCCTCTCACACCCTTGTGAGTGCTACTATTTCGGGATCATCTTTACTTGGTTCCACTTTGCTTGGGACAAATACCCAAGGAAATACATCTATTGGTTCTCCTTCACAAGGAAGTAGGAGTCAAACTTCTTCTAAAGGAAGAGGTACACACCCACTAAATATCTCTCAAGGGACAGGTCCATTACCTACTCACACAATGTCTGGAACTAATCCTCCGCCAAACCCCCCTTTACTATACTTGGCATCCCTAAGAATTATTGATTTAACCAAACTCATGAATGATCCCATTTTGCATGATGCTACTTGGCCCAATATGCCTACCAAGTTGCCTTCAGACATTTCAAAGTTTAAGGAAAACCAAGGGAAGATCCCGCCAACCTTGTTATGACCTTCCACTTATGGTTCTCTTCAAACAACTTCATGGATCATTCCATCCACTTGAGGTTATTTCAAAGAAATATCATCGGCTCATCAACCAAATGGTATGTGGACGAAAATCAGGGTCCCATGTGACCTTTGAATCATTCTCCAAGGCCTTGTTGTCCTTATTCCAATTACTAGTTTGTCATGACATTGGTTTAGAGATTCTCTCTAAGTTCAAACAAACCGTTTCTATCCATATCGCCGACCACATCCATGTATGGCAGTGGTGGTGTAGTTTGTGTAAAGCAGAAACCACCAAAGAAAAATGTCTCGATTGGTTTCTCAAATCACTCGTCCATGTGATTTCCAAGGATGTCGCATCCACTTTTCCTCAATTAGAAGAGGAGGCCATCATCAATGCACAACAATTTTACCTCATATTTTCCCAATTGGTTTACTTGTACATAGTATTTCCTGATGCACCCAGACCCCTACCATTTGGCCAGGACAAACCTAGTGTTTCCCACATTGTGGATGGGTTGATTGGTTCTATGACACATCTTGACCCTTAAGGACACCCATCACCTACTTATGGTGAAAACCAATATTCGAAACTATATGGAGGAACATCTTATTACCCTCCTCCCACTCAACAATAGTCATATCCTGTGGCTCCCCCTCCACTATTGGGTGGACCCCCACCGGTACCCATGATGCATTTGGTTTCTCAACCAAGTACGATTTCACCCCCAACCCCTGTATATAACCCTAATAGTAGTGGAAGTACTTCAACTTCCTACACACCATATGGATCGTCTTCACAAAGAAATCCATATTTTCCATTTCCTGGTCCTCCCCAGCAAGTTACTCCTCCACCAGGACAACCACATGTTGATGTTAATTTTGTTCAGCCCTCTCTCATTCAACATGTTCATGCTTTTGAACAGTTGAATATAGAAAATCCATCCCATAAATCAAATAATGCCAAGAATAAAGGAAAAAATTGAAACAATCACAACCCAGGACCAAGAGGAAATAACCCCCAACAAAAACATCTCATTGAGGGCAACCAAAACCCCTAAGGGGGAAACAATAAAAATCAACCATGACAAGGGAAGAAAAATAACCTCAGAACTAACTTCCCCTGCACTCTA
Source organism: Picea engelmannii (assembly GCA_009831015.1). Classification (NCBI taxonomy): domain Eukaryota; kingdom Viridiplantae; phylum Streptophyta; class Pinopsida; order Pinales; family Pinaceae; genus Picea; species Picea engelmannii. The sequence continues at coordinate 68,176 of ML805801.1, read as the reverse complement.
TGTGGTGAGTATGGACATTATACTCACCATTGCCCCCAAATTTTCAATTTAAAATGGATGAAAGAATCCATGAACACTCAACACTCTATGGCACCACCCGCCCCTCAGGAGGCCCCACAACATTATTTGCAGCCACCACCTCCAGCCATTTTCCAAAACCCTATTCCAAACCAAGGTGTGATGAATACCTAACAAGAGATAACCTCTTCCCCACAAAAAATGGGGCAATATCAAAACCCAGGTCCCAATCAACCCGTAAATCCGGTCGATCTCAATATACTCCATACCAGTGAAGAAGATATTCTTCTGCAAACACGTGATTGTCAATACGATATTCCCCCTGAATCTACCCCAACCACATCAAGAATAACCCCCAATGCATTTAGAAAACCATTGATGATCCCACTCCCTAAAACTAAACCAAACCCTCATATACCTCACGTACCTTTACGGCAGAATGTACATAACCCTCATGCTAGGGCAGCGCATAAATGCAGTTTATTCGATGATTTAGCACAGTCTCCTACAACCATGTATGTGTTGGAGATCCTCCAAACCTGTCCCTCACAGCATAAATCCTTTCTTTCTTCCTTGGGGGTAGTCGACCCAACTAATACTCGACTCATCACATTTGATTTGGATAATGGAGAACCATGCCTCCATGCGCTAGTAGATTTCTATATACCAGTTAAGATTCGGAACATCACAGTTCAGCGGTGCATCATCGATGAATGTGCATCCACATGCATCATGTCCAAATTAGTATGGAAAAAACTTGACTCACATGAGTTAGTACCATCTTCCATCACCCTGAGAGCATATGATGGTCGACCATCATCCCCTGAAGGGATCTTCCAAAATTTCCTTGTACAACTTGGGGGCAAAACCATTATGGTTGACATTGAAGTTATTGACACCCCACTTGATACAATATCTTATTTGAACATAGCTACATGTATGTTATGAAGGTTGTAGCCTCTTCTGTGTTTCATACAATGATGTTCCCCTATAACAAAAAAATCGTCACCATCGACCAACTTACACATTACAAGCATAATCATTCTGCCAGCATTGATAACATTCTCCCCCTTGTCTGCACTAGCTCATATTCTTTTTTGGTCATCGACATGGGTCCTAGAATATTCAAGGACCCATCCTTGTTAGGGAATTATCATGGAGCACCACCTCTACTGAACCCTTCTATTTCAGCTCAATTTTGTTTAGTTTCTTCTAACAGAACACATATCAGAGACAATACTCCTCTCATTGAGCCCCCTCCCCACATCAAATTTCCACCAGTCAGAGAACCATTACCTCAGGAATTCCCTGAAAACACCACCGCACCACTTGTCTTAGATTTACCCCCCCTCCAAGGGAAAATCCTGGTTTGGGAGACAGTCCCCCAAGCCATTACCCAAATCCATTTTTTCTACCCCCAACCTGGAGTCCAAGCATTCTAGGTAGTTTCTACTCTCACCCTTCCTAACATGGTGCTTGCCATCCATGTATGGTATCTCCATCCACCCTATATGGTTCCTTCACCATCTCTCCCTCCTCAAATAGAGGGATTATCGATGAAGATCGCAGTACAGGATCCTTCCACACCACCCTCACCCCCAACTGGAGGCACCACCACTACCACTGGGGACAGAAGAAGGAAGAATGAGCCCATGGCTCTGCTCCCTTCCCGAGCTCAACCTTCTTTTGCACTGTGCAAAAGAGAAGGACACCCCACTAACAGATGTCCTACTCTTCCCGAGTTACGCAATCTTATCCATCTCCCCAAATCAACCCCATTGTTTACCACTCCACCTAATACTTCAACCGTTACTATGTATTCCTCAACCATGCACAAAAAAAGGTTACGGAATTTTTTTTCTTGTGCCATATGCTCAGAATATGGCCATTGCACTCATCATTTCCCAGTACTACCTCAATTCCACCAAACATTAGTCGCAGTACGCCACACATCCTTACCTGAGCCATCTCAAGCTCTCCCTATTATTTCTTACATTACTGACATTCATTATATTTATTTTTCAGTCTCCATGAGAATGAGATCCCATCCACAGTTTCATGACATTTGGTTTATATCAAGCAATCCATCGCACCCTGTACACAATATCCCTTCTACGTCCTCATCCCCCGAGTGTTGGATTACTAAGAGGGGGGTGAATCAGTAATAGAGAAATAATTCTTTTTAACCACAAAATGCCAGTGTTATATCAATGTATCATTATCATCCAATAGTTGCAGAGTAAATAAACAATGAAAAAATGAGCAATCATACACATACACAGTACACTAGTGTTTTTACGTGGAAACCCAAAGCGAGATAAAACCATGGAATTCTTTTTCTTATATGTATTTAAGAATCACATTCATTGGAAGCACCAATTTCCTTTGTTTTCCAACTGCAACTGGAAGGAGGCTCCAAACCCTTAGTTTCTCAAGCTACAACCTGAAGGAAGCTCCAACTCCCTAATTCTCTTACTACAACTAGAAGGAGACTACAACCCCCTAGTTTCTCAAGATACAACTGGAAGGAAGCTCCAACTCCCCAATTCTATGGCTACAACCAAAAGGAGGCTAAAACCCCCTATGTTCTCTAGCTACAATCGGAAGGTGGCTACAACCACCTGTCCTTGCCCCATCCAACCACCCTAACGTAGAAGTAGAATGATGGAACCACTATCACACTATCACCGTGAGATATAATGTTGTAAACCTGTACCAATCAATCTGTAATCAACTTGTAACAACCTGTACCAATAACCCATGCCAAAATGCACCATACATCAACTTTTACTTCAACCTGTACCATAAACAAATGCATCAACCATGCACCAAACCTATACAAATAACCTGTCATAATAACCTGTCCAAACAACCTATAATCAACATGTACCATAAACAAGTGCATCAACTATGCACCAACCTGCACCTCAACTTGTATCATCAATGAGTGCATCAACCATGCACCAAATATGTACCAATCATGCATCAAATACACATAAATTATGACTCATCAAGATGTACCAACATCATCAACTATACACCTCATGTATGTGCCAAGTCATCAACTACTTGTCTCAACCATGTACCCAACATGTACCTCAACCAAAATCCCTCATAAATTTCATCATCCAAATCTGATTTGTAAATATGTAACATACCTAGTGTATATGATCACATACCTACAAACCTTCCTCAACAAGAGACTAGCATTTTCATCAAATTTTACTTTAGTCTCACATGACTAGTTTTAGATTAGTCAACAACCGTAACTTGAAATAATCATAACTATGTACCTATAATGAATAAATATCTGAAAATGGTACACAATGTTCTTTGGTTTCTTTTCTGCAATTCCTCCAAATTTCACTACTTGGAACCTCTTAGAAAAGGATTTATAGAAAAAATGGCATACCTTGTTGAATTATGGCTTATTCTAGAGAACGAACTTGTAGAGCATGCCCCACATGGAATATTTGTTGTATGGATCTAAAAATGGTACACAAAATACTATAGATTGAACTCTAACCAATACATTTTTTCTTACTGAATTTGGATATGTTATGAAGAAGTCATGATGTTTTTACCTGAAACACATGTTTTAGACTAGTTTCACAACTAGCCACAAACCCTATTTTACACGGACTGTAACTCCAAAAATACAACGAACCACAAGCTAAAAATTTTAGCACAACTACTTGGATATTTTTCCTCAATGGCCTCCCAATTTCATAGTTTGAATCATTCTATAAAAAAAGTTATTGTGAAAATGGTGAGATGACCTGTAAATAACATACCTTAGAAAGCATCATCAAAAGAATTTATCCTCCCTTGAATTTTGGCCTTCTTTACTTCACCTTCCCTCTAAAATTCGGCATAGATATGCTTTGGTTACCTTAGTCATGTGTAGATATTCAATATTCTCAAGTGTGATAAAAAATGAGAGACCCTTTCCTCTTATTTATACTTTCATGTAGCTTCCTCAAGGGGTTACCTTCTAACCATCTTAACCCGCTCTCCTTATTTTAGGGCTAACCCACTTCTAACCACTTGTCCAATTAATAATTTCTCCATTAACTTAATTATTTAAATAATTTATTTTGTATCCATTTCGACTTATAGTGCACTCATCACTTCACTTTATTATTTAAATTACCTTCTAACCATCTTAACCCACTTTCCTTATTTTAGGGCTAACCCACTTCTAACCACTTGTCCACTTAGTAATTTATCCATTTACTTTATTATTTAAATAATTTATTTTGTATCCACTTTGACTTATAGTACACTCATCACTTCACTTTATTATTTAAATAATTTATTCTTTGCAACCACTTTGACTACTTTGACCTTTTGGGGCTTCTAGATGACTCATGAGGGTTCTCCAACTTCACATGGTCATCACTCTCCAACCGTGAGGAGTTATGTGACGTTCCACATACCACCGGAAATGGCATGACATGTACTATCCATATAGAATAGTCTTACCTACAAATATATTAAAACTCATACCATTATCCATAAAAAAAACTTGGGTCCATTACCCAAACCATTGTGCTACCGGAATTCACTGCCGGACTTTCTTCAAGGGTTGACATAAATGACAACCAGCCCAATTAATCAACACCAAGGATAATAAAACTTACCCATTAATGGTTTCCCCTGCCATATCCTAGGATCCTCTATCTTCTCACATTTTCCACTGTGACAGAGATATCTTGGAGGAACTAACTAACCCTTATTGCCCATAGAATGTGCTCCATCATCGAGCACTTTTTCTCTCACAAGAAGATTTCACCCTCCTACCCAAGCCTCCCTGTGTGCAATCAAAACCAAGGATGTTATTCCTCCAGGGCATATTGACTGGTTCAAAAACCCTATCCCTGCATACTTTTGAAAAAGGAAACATGGCCAACATCTCCCCCACAGTCAACATTGACATTTCCATTAAAACATGCATTGTATAGGAGATCACCATTGGTGTTGCATGCTCCCCTGGAGAAATCATTGCTTACAAATCTCTCTTTTAGGAATATCAGAATTTTTTTTCTCGTCATATACGGAGATGCCTAACCTCGATCCTTCTATAGTCAAATATTGAATCAACACCTAGTCGGCTATCGCCCATTTCATCAAAAGAAACACCCCCTACATAGATCCAAAGTTTCGGCTATCAAATTCAAAATTGACAAATTATGCAATGTTTGTTTCAATTACCCCATTGCGTACACTTCTTTGGTCTCCAACCCCATCCCCCTTAACAAAAAATAGGGAACTATTCGCGTTTTCTCAGACTTCCATGATATAAACCATACTTGTCCCAAAGACAACATCCCAACCCCTCTCATCAACCAAATAATTGATGATTTTGTCAGCCACGAGGCACTATCCTTTATGGATGGGTTCTTTGGATACAATCAAATTCATATCCACATAGCAGATCAGTACAAAACCACTTTTACAACACCTTGGGGTACCTTTTCTTATCGCGTCATGCCCTTTGGCCTAAAAAATATCGGTGCTTATACATTTCAACAGGCCATGACCTACGTTTTTCATGATCTTTCTTGCATCATCTTTGCTTATTTGTATGACCTCACTGCTCGATCCAAAAAGTGAACCTAGCATTTAGACGACTTACGCATCATTTTCCAACAATGTCACCAGTATAATATCCGCTTGAACCCCCTCAAGTGTGTCTTCTGCATCACTATCAGATGCCTCCTCGAGTTCATTGTCTCCCAACACGGCATCACCATGGATCCCCTCAAGTTCCAAGCTATCATATAAATCACACCTCCTAGGACTTTATGCCAACTGCATATCTTACAAGGCAAAGCCAACCTTTTATGTCACTTTGTCCCAAACTACGCCACTCACGCACGTGGTTTTCTCCACTTATTGCGTCATGATATCCCATTTTGATGGGACGAACATGCTCAAACATATTTTGATGATTTAAAACCTCCCTATCCAACACCCCTTTGATTAGTCCCTCAGACTATGATTGTGATTACATCCTCCACTTATCAGCCTCTATTATTGCAGTAGCAGGAGTCCTCGTCCAATTAGGGGATGATGGGCATGAACATGTGATTTAATACATTAGTAAAAGCCTTTCAGGGCCACTCCTAAATTATAATCATGATGAGAAACTTATGCTAGTCGTCTTCCTCACAGTCCAAAAACTACGACATTACATTCTTCTTTGAACTACCAAGGTCAACGCAGATTCCAACCCCATGTGATACTCGCTTAGTCTACGGCATATTAATGGAAAAATTTCCTGATGGACCATTATCCTCCAAAAATATGATCTAGATTTCTCTACTCCCAAAAGCAAGAAAGCTCTGGTCCTAGTCGAACTCATTATGGTTTTTCCCTCAAATACCGAAGCTTCCCCCATCAATGAGGATTTCTCCGATGAACACCTCTTCTTCATCCCCTCCGATGACCCTTGGTATGGCTACCTCGTCATCTACCTTCGTACATAGAAGTTTGGGTCTCACCTCTCTCGAGATTACTGCCAATGCATTTTCCATTAGGCTCCCTGATACCTCCTCATCGGGGACATTCTTTACTGACGAGGGGTCGATAACATCCTTCAACGATGTCTTACCATCAACGAAGCTGACAGAGTATTGAATTATTTCCACAACGGCCCTTGCAGTGGTCACCTCTCAGGTACTTCTGGCCCACTTTGTTTCATGACAACATCTAGGCTATCAATAAATGCGACAAATTCTAGCTTTATGCAAACAAATCATGAGCTCCACCAGCTCCTCTACACCCATTCATCACAATTTTCCCCTTCTATAAATGGGGCATAGACTTCATGACTTTCCATCCTCCATCCAATAATGGACACAAGTACATTTTCATGGCAGTGGATTATTTTACCAAATGGATCAAACCATGCCCACATTTAACAACACGGCTAACACAGTAGTGCATTTTTTCTTCAACCATGTCATTACCCGATTCACAATCCCACAACAGTTAGTTTTAGATCATGGTAAACATTTTGACAATGATATCTTTGTACAACTCTCCTCAAAATTAGGCTTCACCCATGAGTTTTCCTCCCCATACTACCCTTAGTCCAACGGGTAGGTCATGGTTGTCAATAAATTCCTCAAAACCATGTTGCAATGTACCATCAACAAACATAAGACCAACTGGCATCATATGTTGTTTTTCGCTTTATGGGATTATCGTACGGTAGTCAAAACTGCCACCAGTTTTACACCATTCCACCTCATCAATGGGATTGAAGCCACCCTCCCTATCGAGTGTGAAATCCCCATGATACACACTTCCATAGAGGTCTTACCTGACACTACTCCAATGGAGCAGCGCTTGTTGACCTTAGAGTCACTTGATGAAGATTGTCAATATTCATTACAACACACTGAGGTAGCCAAAAAATGGTCCAAAGCCACCTTTGATCTCCATCTCAACCTTCACTCATTCAATGAAGGTGATCTCGTGTTAGCTTGTGATATCACCCATGACACTCTGGGCCATGGGAATTTTGATTCATTATGCCACTTCCCCTTCATCATCCAACATTGCCTCACCAAAGGTGCCTACATCTTGGCCTCTCCAGAAGGATACCCTCTCAAGGAACATGTTAATGGGTTGTACTTAAAGAAGTTTCATGCTTAAGCATAGTCCCCCTACCTGAGGTTTCTCTTTGTACACATTTGTAGAGTTTTTAGTCTTCTTTGTTGTTACCCATGATTTTGGTCGTCATGATGATGTATTGATAATGGTGTACTCAGGCTCTTCATTAGAATTTTCTCCTGAGAAAAGTTACCTTCATCTCTTTCCAGAAATCACATTTTTAAGGAAGGTTCGCAGGCTGCTAATACATTTGCCTGCGAGAATGTATGATTCTCGTAGGCTGCCTTAAGCCAGGGTGTGAGAAGTTCGCATTGTGTCTAACTGCTAGGGTGCGACCTATTTCTAAAGAAGAGAAAAAGATGAATTCTCGAAGCTTCTATAAGGGAATATTCTAGAAGGATGAGATGGCATTCGAATGGTTATCTAAGTACTAGATTTCCTGATATTTTGGGATCATTCTTATCTAAGTAACTAATTCATTCTCTCTTATATATTGAGGGGATTCTCATGGAAAAGGTTAGAAGCCAACAAGCAAGAGATTCATTGGAGAATTAGTGTAAGGGATTGTGTGAAGGACTGATGCTATAGCAGCTAAGAACTCCGGCAATTTTATCAAAGGTGGTTGATCTTCTTCATGCAAGTGAGAAAGTGTGTGTGTCGAAGCCAAGGGCCATCGAAAGGAAGTTTGCAACATCAAGGCTTAGGTTGTAATCTTTACTTTCCATCAATATGATACAGTAATATGTCTCTTTCCCATAAAGTTGATTCCACTTTATTGTATAACTCCTTGATCATATACTTAGATTGACTGTTGAATATGTTGAGTTGTCTTCACTTCGATTGGTTTGTACTGTTGTGGTCTTGACTGTACGAGAGCATTGGAGCAAAGAGGGAACAACAAAGACCAAAGGAAGCGATCATAAGGTATGTTCGTGGTTCTTGCCTCCTAGTTCATTCAATAGTTGAAATCTAGGGAAAGAGTATTATTCTGTCTTGCTTTGTTCTAGATCCAGGTGGATCTAGGGAGATCAGTTTGTGTCCGCACTTACGGATTTATCCAATAACATTTGTCACCACCACTACTCATGTCTGATTTATCACCCTTGTTATTAACAAATGCATCATCCATCATCCTACCACATCAGTTACGCTGACAGTACCAGTTGTTGGACTCAGAATCTCACTTCGGCTACTTGGGCCATCTATTCCCCCTCACATATAATAGTCCATTCCACTAGCATATGCTTAGGTCTGGCCACCAACAACCAAGTCAAATATGATGTTTTCATTGGTGTCCTCGCCGAGTCTAGTCACTGTTTCATTTGTCACCTTAGCATTCTATTATATTCCCAGCATGTTGTCCTATAGCTCAATAACATGTATCATGTTCACGATTCTTACCTATTTCGCAAATACCTGCAAGTTAGACTCCTATATCGCAAATTTGATTCAATCACATTTACACATATTACAAGAAACCTCAATCAAGTAGTAGATCACATGGATAACCTAGTATTAGTTTGGCATTTATCACATTAAACAACATCATATACAAAGAATCATACATTTGTCAACACATAGCATAGACATCATATATCATATACACAAAACATAAAGACAAGAGTGATCCAATATATCCATCATATATATATATATATATATATATATATATCATCAAAGTCCCCAATGTTTTACAAAAATTATAGATATACAACTGCTCATAAGCTCATGATTCCCCTCATCCCTATGAGCACAAAAGGGGATATCGCATACCCTATACAAAAATTGGTCTCCCAAACCCGTACATACAAAAATCATCACTCAAGGTTCCCCCATAGCTCCCCCCCAGGTCCTTTGTCAATCGGAGGTGCCCCACCAGCTGGGGGCCCTCCATCTCCAGGAGGTAGTCGACCAGTCATCACTTCCCCCGCCATTATTTCTATGTGAATCAATGTCTTCCACTTTGTTGGTACCCACACAAACTGGTACAGGACCTCCTCATCCTGGATGTCAGCCCATAGTCCCTCAGGAACACCCTAAAGGACCCGCTCGAACTATCAGTGCATATCCTCTAAGGTCATCGCAGCATCTCCATGTGGCTCTCTAGTTGGTCTTGCATCAGTGTCATCCCTTCGGTGCCTCTGCCTTGCCCTCGGATCTACGGGCTTCTATCGAGTTAGCTCCTCGATGACCTATGCCTCTCATCCTCAGGGTCCAACATATGAAAAACAAACACAGATATAGTGTCAGTATCCATATACATGTTTGATAAATGTTATCTTCCAAAATCACAAAAACAGATACAACACATACCTCTCTGGTCCCAGTACTCCCGAGAAGGTAGTACCATGTCTGGATATTGCCTGTAGACCATACCTACATATGGATATCACAGAATCACCTGTGGCATTTGATGTCACACTTGAACCACCATGTTCATGAAGTAGTATCCACCCTCCCCTCCTCCATGTCGTTCCAACACATATTCCCATCACATCAATCATGTCTCTCGCCGCGACACTGGCTCCAGTAAAATCCTCAAGCACAATAAAGGCACCCTCTCCAAAAACCAGGCCACCAAAAAAGAACCAAATGCAAAGTCACTGGAGTCAGCATGCTAACACAGGTTCAATTGGGACATCATCTCAGTGTGCATCAGCACACCCCATGCAAACAAGTCCCCATCCAGAACCTCCTCCACCACCCTCAGTTGACCACCAATGATCCACTAAGTACCTAAGGATTTGTAGATCCTCACCACCATGGTCGCTATGCACTCAGTCAAAAATTCATCAATGGCCTCAATCCGGACGACTAACTGTTGGCCTTCAACCAAGTTTTGGAGAACCTTGGTCATGTTTGACCATTTTTGGGACTTCGAGAGGCTGGTCGAAGATGGAGCACCAGGTGAAGTGGATATCATGGTATCTCGACCCCTTTTTTGGGAAATTTTGGGTTTAGGGTTTATGTAACAGGTATGGGATGTCGACCCATGGGCTTACCCATGTTTAGGCTCATTTTGCAATGTATAAATAGAAATCTAGGTGATGTAAGTAGGGAGACCTAGTAGAATTGGCTTAGTGCGGAGCTAGAGGCTTTGTGCATACTATGTGTTAAGAATTGCGGAGATGAGTGAAAGTGATTGTAAGAATCTTGTGTGCAAACTGTGTAAGAAGGCTTTGTGTTATGACCTAATGCGGGGAAGGAGGATCTGGCGAGGTGTGCGTAGATCTCTTGTCCTATGAAAAGTGGGGTTTTTGGGCTCTGTGCATGTAAGAAGAGTGACAGAAGATAATAAAGAAGAGAATAGTTGGTGGAAGTATCCCCACTCTGGCGTGAACCACATATATCATGTGTTATGGTTTCTTTATGCATTATGGTTGTTATATTGTTCATATGATTTAAGCTTAGTGCAGTAATGAATGTTTAGATGAACCTGGTATGATAGATTAAGTTCTTAGTGATGTGAATGAATGTTATATCTGATCTCTTTTCATATTCTAAGTTCTTAGATGTGTTAGATCTGGTTGAATATTGCATTGTTCATTAATTAGGGTTTGGATATGCGATGTGAATAAGGGTTAAATACTGATAAATGATAACTGCTAAGTGATTTGTTAGAGTGGTGTAATTACAGATCTATGTCCCAGCTAGGTTGCAAACATTTGAATCCTGCAACCACCCCTACCTCTACCTTAGGTGAGACTTCATCTTCTTCACAGGTGTTGCTGAAAGGGCTGGTAGTTAGGGTTTGTTTGGTGTGTTGTTGAAGCGTTTAACCTTGGGTCTGCTCCTATGCCAACAAATGGTTCCATTGTCGAGACTTGAAACTGTGATTGTTGGGAATTGAAGAAAAGAGAAAGTTATGTGTGTAGATCTGCTACTTTTGTGCATAGTATTCTACTTGAATTGTGAAGATCTGTGCTAAGAAGAGAAGTCTAATATGAAGAAAATAGGTAGGATCTTGAAGCTTTGTGCTCTAAGAAAGGTAATATCAGTGAAAAAAAAAAATGAAAGAATGGATCTAGATATGTTTTACAGATTTGGTCCTAATCTGAAAACTAGGGTACAGCTAGAAGAAAGAAGATTTAATATGAATAGATCTGATAGAAATAATGAAAGCTATGTTATTCCTATGCATAGAAATAATGTTTGGACTAACAAATGGATGCAGGATCCTAGAAATAATTTTTTGCAGGTTAGTTACTGTGATCCCAATGCGCAGTACAGGAAAGGTTGGGGATCGTTCAAGAGAAAGAGAGGATTAACTCTTTGCTATAGTTGCCGAAGACCGGGACATCTTGCTAAGGAATGCCCTAGTAGAGGTCCTATTTTCCTTGATCTGAAAATAGAAGGTTGACTTGTTATGCTATGCAAGCACCCCCTACTTCATGAAATTAAACCTTAACAGGACCTTGCTTCATGTGTTAAAATATGCAAGATGGTTTATGTGTTAAGTTTAGGCTTCTTCTTGTCAATGTATATGTGTGAGGAAATGATCTTTTAAAAGATTAAATATGTGTGATAAACAAATAAATAGCAGTATAAAATGCAGCAAATAACACATCAAAATCACAGCAATACTAAGATGATAAAGGAGTTCACCCCTCTCTGGGCTACATCTCCTTGAGCCTCCTTCAATGGACTTGGCTCTTTGGGATTAGTTTTTCAAATGCTCTTTACAAGTTTCTTCTCAACTCCAATGGATTTACAGGCTGTACCATTGGGTTCAGAATACATAAAAACCCCAAAAATGACTATTAGAACACTGAAAATGGATCTTGTCTCATCCAGCAATGACCTCTTCTACATGTGACCTCCAAGCTTCCCTGAGCTTCAATGAGACAAAAACACCTGTAAAAGTCCTCCAATGGATCTAAAACCTATCCCAATGTGTTCAGAGCATAATAAACAATCAAGAATGACTATCCAGTCTCAGAAAATGGATATGTGCTCATCTGAGCAATGCCTCAAACAATGAGGGCTTCAAGCTTCCTGGAGCTTCCTCAAACTTCAATGGTTAAGAACTTGTATTAGAAGTCTCCAAATTCCTGTGAAAATTGTGCCAATGGACTCAGAACGTCCAAAAACCCCTAGCTGGGCTTTTACAACACCTGATTTGGTCAAAAACTGAAGAAGTTATGCTTTCTGCCATTTTTCTCCTTCAAGCTCTGTTACTAGTTCGCCATTTTGCACTTGTGGGTGAATGAACCTAGCTCTGAGCATTTTTCCATCACTAAACCCAGCACACGCGTGCCTCTCCACAAAACGCACCAATTTGTCGAACGGTTAACGGAAACAAAGCCCCCCAAGTCGGAGGTGTTGGGCGCATGGGGGACCATATGGCCACGTCCCAGCGCATAAAAAGGCCCCGTTCTGTGGTTAATTGTGGGTGTGACATGTGGCGGTGGATGTGGTTGTATGACCATTTTTTAAACCACAATAAAATAAAATAAAACCAAACTTTAAACCACGCGCGCTCCATTTAACAAAGGTATGACCATATGGTAACTACATACGTCCCGGGGCTAACTCCATTTGAAAACCAATTGCAAATTCTCGCGCGCGAACAGACCTGTTCGCATGGAAATACCCATATAACCGGGTGCTAAATTCCGTTATAATTACCAAAACCCGCGCCAAACAAAACCCAAAAATGCGGGCAGGTCACATGGGAATATGCATGTGAACGGGCGTTTACATATGGTTTTAACCCGCGCGATATACGGTTACATGCAATGTATAATATAACCACAAGTTTGTTTGAATATCCAAACCGCGCGCACACCAAGTAATAATAACCGGTGGTCATATAATTCAAGGTATAAAACCATGGGTTGAATATGTTGTAACCCCCGTGCCATTTAATAAAATGTATGGGAATATGGCGATACACAAAAGACCATGGGCTGGGGGCTAAGCCCCAGCCCGAACCCCTGCCCACATATACAAAACTTCTAATTCAAATAGATTGCAAAAGGATATGGGTTAAGAAAAATAGTGCGGGCGTAATGGTCGGGTGGTCTTTGTAAGGCGTTGCGCGCGCACGGAGGTCTGGGGTTTGATTCCGGTGGCAACACAAAACTTTAAACAACGAACCAAATAACCAAGCCAATAAACGGGTGCCACGTGGCAGCCCTTGATTGGGCCACATGGCACCTTTCCATTCGATAATAAAATGCCACGTTTCATCACCCTATTCGACCACCATCATCCAATCAGAATTCGCCATGTCAGCAGGGTTGCCACGTCATCTACCACGGGTGTACCATCATGCCACTTCACTGCCACGTGTGAGTCATACGGACTGTACGGATAGGTACATTCAGCATCATTCTTTTTTTCCTGTTTGGCTCGACGAACAGATCGCGATATCTTCCCCATACGGACTCCGTTTGCGAAAGTAAATATACCGCTGGAATCAGGAAGACGAGATGGACGCAATAGCACCATCTTCATCGCATTCTAAGCACTTTGAAATTTGAGCAAATTTTGATCCCCTGGTCCAGATTCTGATCACGCCTTCCCACTGAAAGGATTTTGGACCCACAAAAGCTTATGATTATCTATCTGAGCTTCAATACCCTTCTGCTTTCAAGTTCTATCAACTAATTCTACCTTAAAAGTATTTTCGACAATCACCTGGGTACCTGGACATGTCTTGCACTGCAACTGGCTATGTCCCTCAACCACTACTCTCTGGCTGCTGCTGACCCACTGTTCTCTCTGCTCTTGGAAGATTGCCAACCTTCCCACTGAGAATCGAGTCCCTCTTTCGAACTCTTGGACATCGACAATCCGTTCTCCAATGGTTGCAAAACTTTCCTGCGACATCTTGTCACAAGCCAAGAAAACCATCAATCTTGAAGACAAATTGACACAAGACTGAAAATAATGACAGCAAAGTCTTTTGCTCTACATGCAAGCTGTCGCATCTTGTGCTTCATCAAAGAACATGGTGTTTTCCTCTATCTCAATGTACTCAAAATTGACTTACAAGCCATCCAACACAACCGACTAAACACAAGTCGAAATACCATGAACGACACAACATAGTCGTCAAGCAATATCGACACAAGTCGAGACTCAAGTGAAACATGTCAACCTTCAAAAATGACAAGTCGAAAACCATGATAAACAATCATGCTACAATCACGAGTCATTCAAGATGACTATCATCAAGTTCATTGTTTATGCACTCACAAAACCATATGCATGTGCATAGCTTCTTCAACTCTCCTTCCTGTAGAAACATATGTACTCAAACCCAAATCATGTGGGTGCATAAGAGTTGAATATGAAAAGTATATGTGGCTGTAACAAAATGGACAGCATACCCCTCTTTTACATGTTCTGGATGAGGTGGTATAACACAAGTATGCATTCAAAAATGAATGCATTCACATGCAAACTTGTATCTACAAGTTATGATAACTGCTGCAACTTGTCAACTTCAACAAAATGAAAAGATAAGGCTGAAATGTGCATCTACTACAGAAAGAATGAAAGCCTTACTTACTCAAGAAATCTAACCATTTCTTACCAAGCCAACTCAATGGCGAAATCTTCTGTTGAAAGTCGTCTTCTTGTGAATCATCTTGACCCACATCAATGATGGAATCTCCTCTTCCATTCTTGTCAATCTTTTTATCCAACTGCTTCTTGTGTTGTGGATGAGAGGTTGGATGCAATGTCCAACATCGGTCAATGAGATGACCCCTCTTCTGACAATGAGTGCAAATCTTTTGCATGTTCTTTTCATGTTGCCTTTGCTTGGAAAGTTTCCTGAAAGTGGACATTCTTTTCCAACATTTTGAAACATGATGGTTATATAAACCACAATATGTACATGGCCTTTTTCCATTTTTACATGCAGATTTATCATGCTTAATATAATCAAAAGCAACTAAGTTATAGGAAGATTTATACCTTGAACATTCACCTTTATTGCCCCTTTGAGGAGGTGAATTGGAAGAGTTACAAGATCTCTTTGGAAGACTATCAAATCTGCTCTTGTCCTCATGGCTGTCACAACTCTTTTGTTTAACACACTTGCATTCATCTTGATCACAAGTTTTGCATGCTGAAGAGATCGAACTTTCAACAAAAGTTCTTGAACTTTCACCTTTACAACCTTCTTGAGGAGGTGAACTTGAAACGAAATTCGTTCTTGGAACTTTTCCATTTGTTTCCTCAACTTTGGAATTTGCTCCATCAATTCGTTCATAACCAAGACCACAATACTTAGGTCTCTCTTCAACCACAATAGGCTCAACAATGCCTTCTGCATGCTTGCCTAACCCTTTACCTTCATAGCCCATTTTTAACAATAACTTGGACCCTATTCCTTTTGTGTGATTTTCAAAAACACCAAAGCATTCTTCTTGAGAGGAATTTGAAGACAAACTAACATTACATACCTCATGTT
>ML805801.1:35856-52057 GCA_009831015.1 Picea engelmannii | reverse complement strand
GCTTGCCTAACCCTTTACCTTCATAGCCCATTTTTAACAATAACTTGGACCCTATTCCTTTTGTGTGATTTTCAAAAACACCAAAGCATTCTTCTTGAGAGGAATTTGAAGACAAACTAACATTACATACCTCATGTTCATGCTTGTACTTGGTAAGGGTTTCTTTTGCCTCATGGAGTTGAATCTCCATCTCCTGCAACTTTTCAAGAAGTTGTTATTTCTCCTCCTTCATGGCCATCAACTGCTCTTGAAGGACAATGCTCTCTTCTCTATATTTCCAAAACTCTTGTACCATATCTTTCATGGTTAGCAATGCCTTAAACATCTCTTTGTCAAAGAACTTAGAGTTGGAAGATGTATGAGAATTATCCATGCTTGAAGCTTCCTCCATTCTTGCAAGATATCAAACTTCAACACAAATCTTGCACAAATACCAACAGCTAAATCTCAAGCTATCATTGGCAAATACATGAGCAAAACAAACATTGCTCTGATACCATCTGATCTGAAAATAGAAGGCTGACTTGTTATGCTATGCAAGCACCCCCTACTTCATGAAATTAAACCTTAACAGGACCTTGCTTCATGTGTTAAAATATGAAAGATGGTTTATGTGTTAAGTTTAGGCTTCTTCTTGTCAATGTATATGTGTGAGGAAATGATCTTTTAAAAGATTAAATATGTGTGATAAACAAATACACAACAGTATAAAATGCAGCAAATAACACATCAAAATCACAGCAATACCAAGATGATAAAGGAGTTCACCCCTCTCTGGGCTACATCTCCTTGAGCCTCCTTCAATGGACTTGGCTCTTTGGGATTAGTTTTTCAAATGCTCTTTACAATATGCTGCTCAACTCCAATGGATTTACAATCTGTACCATTGGGTTCAGAATACATAAAAACCCCAAAAATGACTATTAGAACACTGAAAATGGATCTTGTCTCATCCAGCAATGACCTCTTCTACATGTGACCTCCAAGCTTTCCTGAGCTTCAATGAGGAAAAAACACCTATAAAAGTCCTCCAATGGATCTGAAACCTATCCCAATGTGTTCAGAGCATAATAAACAGTCAATAATGACTATTCAGTCTCAGAAAATGGATATGTGCTCATCTGAGCAATGCCTCAAACAATGAGGGCTTCAAGCTTCCTGGAGCTTCCTCAAACTTCAATGGTTAATAAATTGTATTAGAAGTCTCCAAATGCCTGTGAAAACTGTGCCAATGGACTCAGAACGTCCAAAAACCCCTAGCTGGGCTTTTACAGCACCTGATTTGGTAAAAAACTGAAGAAGTTATGCTTTCTGCCATTTTTCTCCTTCAAGCTCTATTACTGGTTCGCCATTCTGCACCTGTGGGTGAATGAACCTAGCTCTGAGCGTTTTTCCGTCACTAAACCCAGCACACGTGCGCCTCTCCACAAAATGCACCAATTTGTCGAACGGTTAATGGAAACAAAGCCCCCCAAGTTGGAGGTGTTGGGCGCATGGGGGACCATATGGCCATGTCCCAGCGCATAAAAAGGCCCCGTTCAGTGGTTAATTGTGGGTGTGACATGTGGCGGTGGATGTGGTTGTATGACCATTTTTTAAACCATAATAAAATAAAATAAAACCAAACTTTAAACCACTCGCGCTCCATTTAACAAAGGTATGACCATATGGTAACTACATACGTCCCAGGGCTAACTCCATTTGAAAACCAATTGCAAATTCCCGTGCGTGAACAGACCTGGTCGCATGGAAATACCCATATAACCGGGTGCTAAATTCTGTTATAATTACCAAAACCCGCGCCAAACAAAACCCAAAAATGCGGGCAGGTCACATGGGAATATGCATGTGAACGGGCATTTACATATGGTTTTAACCCGCGCGATATACGGTTACATGCAATGTATAATATAACCACGAGTTTGTTTGAATATCCAAACCGCGCGCACACCAAGTAATAATAATTGGTGGTCATATAATTCAACGTATAAAACCGTGGGTTGAATATGTTGTAACCCCCGCGCCATTTAATAAAATGTATGGGCATATGGCGATACACAAAAGACCACGGGCTGGGGGCTAAGCCCCAGCCCGAACCCCCGCCCACATATACAAAACTTCTAATTCAAATAGATTGCAAAAGGATATGGGTTAAGAAACATAGTGCGGGAGTAATGGTCGGGCGGTCTTTGTAAGGCGTTGCGCGCGCACGGAGGTCTAGGGTTCGATTCCGGTGGCAAAACAAAATTTTAAACAACGAACCAAATAACCAAGCCAATAAACGGGTGCCACGTGGCAGCCCTTGATTGGGCCACGTGGCACCTTTCCATTCGATAATAAAATGCCACGTGTCATCACCCTATTCGACCACCATCAGCCAATCAGAACTTGCCACCTCAGCAGGGTCACCACGTCAGCTGCCACGGGTGTACCATCATGCCACTTCACTGCCACGTGTGAGTCGTACGGACTGTACGGACAGGTACAGTCAGCATCATTATTTTTTGCCTGTTTGGCTCGACGAACAGATCGTGATATCTTCCCCATACGGACTCCGTTTGTGAAAGTAAATATACCGCCGGAATTAGGAAGACGAGATGGACGCAATGGAACCGTCTTCATCGCATTCCGAGCACTTTGAAATTTGAGCAAATTTTGATCCCCTAGTCCAGATTCTGATCATTCCTTTGTTGTAATTCTACTGGACATGAATTTTTGGATTTCCCTAGAATGATTGCTAAGGTTGAAAAGATGAATATGAGACAAGAAAACCCTGAGGAAGGTCAAGAGACTAAGAACTAGAAAGGATCAAAGACTATATTATTATAGATACAAGAAACCCTGAATGATCACAAAGATATCAACTTATCAGAGATCTTAAAAGAGAAGGAGCGCATAGAAACATGAATAGGAGACTTCGACATAGACTGTGTTCTGATGAGGAAACAAAGGTGAACATCATGAAAGAAAGAACTTGGGAAATTTTGGGAAAGCCTGCTATGGTTCCTTCATTAGGAGGAATAAGATTATTTAGAGGAAAGTTGATAACCATATGTGGAATAATTACCCAGACATATATGAGTGCTCATGGAACTTCAATAGAAGAAGAATTTGAGATCGTTAAGTTTGTTGAGAATATTGCCCCACTTGCTATTTTTCTAGGAAACACCTGGATTGACAAAGATCGGATACGAAGGAAACAAGAAGAGAAGGATCTAAAATAGAAAAATCAAGAACTAAGATATTCCATGGCTAGGAGAATAGCGCACTTAATGAAAGAACAAGAAGACCAGTTGAAGCTACTGAGAACCAGATATATGGACATCGAACTTGAAATAACACAGGAAGACGTGAAACACCTGTCTATACAGGGGAGTAGAGAACCTACCCAAGACAGAGAAGAAATATCACCCTTGAACCCTATGAAATATAATCAATAGTGCGAAGTTACTTTTCCAAGAGAAGGTAAGAATAAAAATGGGAAGAGGAACCCAGTAACTCAAATTACAGGAAAGAAGGCTTGAAATCTCAACAAAAATAAAGCAAAGTTAGAAAAGTTACAGAACGTTCTAGAGAGGACTTTGCATAAACAAGGTTTGCAGAACTGGAAATTTGTCGGGATATCAGAACAGTGAAGATTGGTACTTCGCCACGGCGGAGAAATATGATCGTTGAAGGCATCTCGTCCATTAGAACGACGCTCCAGAATGGCTAGAAACGTATTTATTGTCAGAACATTCGCCCTTGGACCGTTGGGACTGCGCCATAACGGATGTAATTTCATTGATTGAGGCATTCCTGCCCATTGGAAGAGTCAGTTACAATAATATCTATTTATCCCATCAAGCGTTGCACTGAGAACACTTTTTCCAATTGTGATTATTTGAGCCCACAAAGAACTAGTTTATTTCATGTAGTGATTATTGAGACCTCACTAGCGGTTCTATTATAGTGAGTGTTTGTTCACCAACCTAAGATATCAGATCTCGAGTGTGCATGTCAGAAAAAATTAGCACAGCAGAAAAATCCATCGAAGAGATCCTATTAGACCTCATGGCTAAGAAGGTGATGTCTGTAGGCATCCAAGCCTCATCAATGAGAGGAGTGAAATCATCCTCGTCAATTGCCCATGGATCTAGACCATCCCGAGTTGTGACCGAGAAACGAACAAAGCATAGTGATGAATTGGTGAATGCAAATTTAATCCCATCCATCCTTCTCGACTACATCCCACCCCTAGCCGGTGTGGTAAGTCGTGACAATGTCCCGAGGGACTTCGACTACACATTCATCATTGCGTACCTCCCTAAGGGAATACGCACAGTCATACCGCAGTTGAAGAGGATTTCGACGTTGAATATCAGTGACTATAACCTAGGATACTGCAAGAGCTATGGAATTCTTGCACCTCACAAATATTTGACCAAGACCAAGGGGAAGAAGTCAAAGATCATCCCCTAGCCATGGACTATGGACATCGCGAGGTCCACTATCTTGAACATGATGAAGATACCACACTTCGGAAGATATCAGGAGGTTGATGCGTGCATTAAGCTCATGTTGTCGTGCTTCCATGGTGGTTATATGTGGTTGGACAAGCATAGCATCGTCGATCGGGCGTTGATCCATAGGATCATCGGGTTAAGCATGCAGGGACCAGACCCATAATAATTTTATCCAAGGAAGGTTGTAGATCACGCTCTGGTGCAAGATATTAAAGACACCTATGGTGATGTCGAGAAGGGGAAGCGGGGCTACAAGGTGGCCTCCATCCAGAATGGTACAGTGTGCCTAGCCTACCAGTTGATCGTTGGTAATATAGTAAGGAAGAACAGGCCCACGCAGGTCATGGGGTTCATTGTTGACCTTGCAGGAAAATGGGTGGAAGGATTACAAATGAACTAGGCGATTTACCTCGTCAACCAGTTAGAACAAGACTGTCGCGAAGATCAGGATCAAGGCTATGAGTTCCATTTTAGATGATTATTGATCCTCATCGTGTTCATTGCTTGGGAGATGTCAGAAGGAGCGACCTTACCTGACATTGAGTTGTTCGATCCACTAGCTGCAAAGTTCACCA
The DNA here is from genome assembly GCA_009831015.1 of Picea engelmannii. Classification (NCBI taxonomy): domain Eukaryota; kingdom Viridiplantae; phylum Streptophyta; class Pinopsida; order Pinales; family Pinaceae; genus Picea; species Picea engelmannii. Next base: position 46,977 of record ML805801.1, on the reverse strand, counting down.
TGCTCTAGTATTCGAGCGATAAGGGGAAACAATGGTAGTCGAACGCAATGTTCCATACCTACTACTTGTAGTTAAAGAGGGATATTGAGTCTTTCCCTCGTATGACGTCGAACTCCCTGGACAGGTTCAAACCATTTGCGAAGTTACGCGCAGATAGGTATTTTATATATATCTCTACACGCAGAGAAGAACATAAAGAAGATATTTAGTCCTATTACAATCTCACCGAGGAGGACATGGAGAAAATAACCAAGGAGTGACCTGAATAACTCCTATTACATGTTAACCATGTAGAATTGTCCAACCCCGACCTCATTGGAAGTTTGGTGGTTACTCACGAAAAATATGATACACCCAACAGTAGCAGGAAGAAAAAGAAGGAAGATATACAGGAAATACATAACACATCAGAAGAGTTTGCATCAGATTCACCTAGCGGAGGAGGAGACGACGAAGTGGACAAAGAAGAGAAATAAGGGGAAGAAGACAAACAGAAGTAGGGCAAAGTAACACCACCTAGGAACATCGTTCAAGAGGCAGAGACGTCCAATAAAAGAAAGGTTTCCCCAACAAAACCTACATTGTGGAAGAAGTTCAAAGATAGTAAGCCAAATCTGTAGATTGTGCTCATGGCCAATGACTTCAAATTCATTATCACAGTTGTATCAGACACCTTGGAAGATATTTTTCATAGAAATGAAGCAAAACAAGAAACCATGTATGAAATAATTGAAGCAAAGCTTAGAGGGGTACAACAAGCCCTTCACTCCAGTTGCACAGTGTCCACTGCGCCCCTGCCATCGGAATAAATAGAGTTGGGAGATGAGCCTGCCCAACTACGTAGAATAGTTGATGCAGTCGAATCTTTCCTTCACCGTGTGCAGGAAGAAAAAAAGCAAGCCACAATGGCCTTGAAGCAAGCACAAGAGGAAGTCATAGAACAATGGTGAATTGCACAACAAGATAAGGACAACCTCCAAGTCAAGTTCGAAGAGGATAAAGCAGAGATCTGGAAAGAGAAAGAACAGTTGCTCACGGAGCAGGTTGGAGTTAAAGAAGTAGTCAACAGAGCACTTCTCTCTGTGATAGACTTAGAATATATAGAAGAAGACCCAGTAGAGAGTCAAGTAGAAAATCTTGTTGCATCCATATAGAAAATTCAACAGAGAGTAGCAGAATTGGAGTTATAAGCAGTACCAAGCACCTCGCAGGAAGTGTGAGACCAGCGAGAAGAAACCACCCAAAGCGCAGTCCAGAGAATCAAGGCATTAGCCATGGAATGTAAACAGCTTAGCAGTCGAAGTGCGCAGAATTATGAGCACCTTATCGAGGACCCTGAACTAAAGACACTAAAGTCACAGCTTCAGGAAGCAAAGCAGCAAGCAGCAATAGTACAAGCGTAGTTGAATCCCTTGTCAATAGTTGAGCGAATGAAAAGATCCCAAGAACAGTGCACGACTCGAAAACAGGTCCATGCCATGTAGAGAAAAGTCATGGAAATGACTCAGAAGCTCCAGCCAGTCCAGGATGCAGCTTGCCTACTTTTTTAGGATATTGAAGGATGAGGAGAAGAACTAGAAAAAGTAGTCACTACATTCAAACAATGCTTGGAAGGACCTGTGACTGAGGCATTTATTCAGGATTTCGTCGAGCAGGAGGCCTTGGCGAAGCAGCAGGTTGAAGCAGCTTCATCCAAACTCGAGGAATTTGAGGCAGAGTTACCCAAAGCAGAGTGACTCGGTATGAGTCACAGGTGAGTGTTGGGGGCTTGTTGGCCCTCGACCAAGTTTTGGAGAACCTTGGTCATGTTTGACCATTTTTGGGACTTCGATAGGCTGGTTGAAGACGGAGCGCCAAGCTAAGAAAATATCATGGGATCTCAACCCCTTTTTAGGGAACTATTGGGTTTAGAGTTTATTTAACGGGTATGGGATGTTGGCCCATGGGTTTACCCATGTTTAGGCCCACTTTGTAATGTATAAATAGAAATCTAGGTGATGTAAGTAGGGAGACCTAGTAGAATCGGCTTAGTGTGTAGCTAGAGGCTTTGTGCATACTATGTGTTAAGGCTTGCATAGCTAAGTGCGAGTGATTGTAAGAAGCTCGTATGCAAACTATGTAAGAAGTCTTTGTGCTGTGACCTAATGTGGGGAAGGAGGATCTAGCGAGGTGCACGCAGATCTCTTGTCCTATGCGGAGTGGGGTTTCTGGGCTTTGTGAATGTAAGAAGATTGACAAAATATAATAAAGAAGAGAAGAGTTGGTGGACATAGCCCCACGCTGGGGTGAACCACGTATATTCCGTGTTATGGTTGCTTTGTGCATTATGGTTGTTATATTGTTCATATGATTTAAGCTTAGTGCAGTAATGAATGTTTAGATGAACCTGGTATGATAGATTAAGTTCTTAGTGATGTGAATGAATGCTAGATCTGATCTCTTTCCATATGTTAAGTGCTTAGATGTGTTAGATCTGGTTGAATGTTGTGTTGTTCTATAATTAGGGTTTGGATCTGCGATGTGAATAAGGGTTAAATAATGATGAAGGATAACTGCTAAGTTCTTTTTTAGAGTTGTGTAATTACAGATCTATGTCCCAGCTAGGTTGCAGACATTTGAGTCCTACAACCACCCTTGCCTCTACCTCGGGTGAGACTTCATCTTCTTCGCAGGTTTTTATGAAAGGGCCGATAGTTAGGGTTTTGTTGGTACATTTTTGAAGCGTTGAACCCTGGGTATGCCCTTGTTCCAACAACAACCCTGACATAGGGTCCGGCCCCGAGAAATGTTGAGCCGCCATAGTCTCCACCCTATCCTTCCCTGGAAAATGGGGATCAACAGCTAATGCCCTCCCACATAATGGGTCTCATCAATAAGTACACATTCTATGTCACAGAGAACATCAGTTGCTCCCCCCTCACAACGAAGCACTATGGATCAGTTCTCCACATCCTAATCAAGAACTATAGCAAGAGCTCCTGAAACCATATTAGGGGGCAGTCAAAAAAACATAGTCCCAGTCGTTCTCTCGCCAGTGGATCGGCATTGTGCTCTAGAATATGCTAATCACCTGCATCCACCCAGAAATATCTGATCAGCCACATCATCCATCAAACATCATAAAATATCCAAAAGATACACCCATGAGTCTGCACACAGTGCGTAAATTTTCCCCAACTTGTTGTGCATCAATGTGTGATTGTTCTTTCGATAGTTGCACACTAATGGGAAACTATCATGCTCACAGTCACGCATGGGTGCACAGTCGTGGGTCGTATAGCTGCACATCCCATGCACGCCTGTTTGTCCTACCCATGTGCCCACATGCACAACTGTTTCAAGCACAGCCACACATTATGCATTTGTTTCATCACCACAGTCGGGCAATCCTCAGTGTGTGACTATGAAGGAAAATCCCACAAATAATGTGAGGGAAACTGAGTTTTACCCACACACACATGCATGGGTATTCCCCATTGTCCCATGCACTTGTGGGCCCCTACCCTTAAAAACCCTTGCATGACCCTCCGTATAGCCCCTACCTACAATCTATCAAATTCACAAATTGCAACTGACAGGGCCACTAACCTATCTCTTTCCACTCCTAGATCGGTATCCTCATGCTCCTATAATCTCAAAATCACCTCACATATCTCTCGTCATATTAGCAATTATGACAGGTACAAATGAGGTAGCATTGTGGGCCCATCATCCATATATAGCCCCTTTTTCCCAAATTCCACACTATGTTACAGAAGCCAAGAGCCTTCATTTTTCAATCCATTCTCAGCCACGAGATCTTGATCCCGCCATATACACATTCACATTCCCCGGGTTATCATATGAACTTTTCCCCAGAGGATCATTTTTATCACACCACGTTCAAGTACGCATGCTCACTTTCATTTTTATCGAATAGATGTTATATGTTCTTTATCATCAAATATTTCTCACGTCGGGTATTTAGTTTTTTGTGTGCAGGTACTTGTTCAGCAATATTTACAACCCCTTTAGGTATATGTTTGACACTGGCATGTAATTATTCCCCCTGTAAATCAATTGCATTTCCTATTCACACCCTCTTACATTTACCTTTAGGATCCCTACATCCGGCTCTGTAGTATCTTTACCTCTGCCACAGTTTGATATTGTCATCTGATAGCACTCTCTCCCACATGAGTTGTTCCATTCATAGTTCCCCTCGACAACTCGACACTCATGTTGATTTCATCCCCTAGGATTGGGAGTCCCGATAGTATTTTTCACTTCCGAGAATGAACCCCATACTTCTTCTCATCATATTTCTAACCTTCCCAATGGACTCCCAAGCCATATCATCCTACACTTAGTTCTATTGACTGCACCCACGTAGTTTCATTAGCCCTCCATCTCATCCACCATCATTTTTCCCATCTGCAGATAGTAATCCATCCACTTACCTAATACAGAAACCCACCCATGTGGCCCCCACCCTCCACTAGTTCTCTTTCCCAAACTTGCATTCTAAACAAGCCAAGCCATCTTTCACTGGGGCACCCGTTTCTGTATCTATATACTCAACCCAAATTATTCTTTATTTCTTTGGTAATTGTATAAAGCCTTTTTTTCTAACATATACATAGATTTTGTGTCGTCATCCTCGATGGCCTTCTTTTACCTGGCAAAGCAACCCATCTTGTCGTTGGTTGGAGCATCCACCTTTTTTTTTCATACATACATCGTTCAAAAACTTCGAGTATCCCAATTCCATGTACCCACAATTTCTGAGTTTTCCCACTTTGTTAGCCTCTGGCACATTTTAACCCCATATCTAGTTGTCCCTTGACACTAGATTCAGTTTTACGGTTGTTGCCAGTCATCCTTCAAAACCCCAACCAAGGGAAGTATTGAGTCCCACAACATCTTGGCTTCATTCATGTTACTCATTGGTACCTGATATCATCTATTACTTAGTGGATTTCAAGAATCCATTTTCTTCTTGGTGTCGTGTCTCCCTCCCTGTCGACATCAGCACAGTTTCGAGAAGGGAGACAGTATATTGAATCTCATTACCTTTTCAATGAGGTGTCTCGGATGGCACAGAGAGAATCGTCATTTATTTCTGATTGCGTTGACCCCATAACATTCAACTTCAGTAAACTCTCATGTTAGGTTGGGTCTTACTATGAGACCATTGCAACTTTTCATACCATCCGAAGACCTTTGAATTTGTTAGGACATCAATGCCTACGAGTCATCAACACTTATTACAGTCGTCCTTTACTCACTTCATAGCTCATTCACCATTCGGAACTGTCATCTATTGTTATGAATCTCCCCCGAGGGTGTTTCAATTATCTACATCATCATACATCTTCAGTTACAGTCCCACATTTTTTTTTCATGACATGAGCATGGGGCATGCTCATCTCGTTTGTATACATATTTTATTTTTTCTCCCTAGGAAAGGTTTTCTTCCCACACGGATCTTTGTTGCAACTCCTCTCTTCACTCTTCCTTACAATGGCACTCTCATCAAAATAAACATTGATGTATTTCAGCTATACGTATGCTACTAACCTCACACATCATGGGGCATATGTTAGCACTGAAAAATCATCTGCATCATTGCACAAAATGGTTGAAGAAAGACATCAATGCCAACAACAATTAGTACACCTACAGCACCAAAATCCATCAAAAAGGCACAAAACTATACACTTGGTTCAAAAATTAAAGTGTGCAAATTCACCAAATGAAGCGTGCACACACAATGCACAGAATGCGTAGGCTAACACAGCCCTCAGCGCACACTGTGCACAATATGCGCAACTATCTATGAGAAAATCCATTCACTTCTCATGAATGACACATTTATGAATCTTGTCGGCCTCTCAACCACTTCTAGTCCAAACCCCAACACGATTTGACACTTAGATCTGAGCGAAATCTAGCTTGGAGGTTGGTCAAGGGCTAGGAAGTGCCCTAAAAGGCCCCTTTTTCACACTATGCACCAGTTGTATATTGCCATGAATGGACACTATAAATATGTGCCATGGGTGTGTTATAAAAATAACAACTTCAAGGTATTGTTATGCTACAAGAATTCTTCTTTGAGAATTATCTTTTCTCTTTGAATCATTCAAGCACTATAGCAAAGGCCATTCCACTCACCTCTTGAGATGATTGGCATTGTATTTCTTCACCATTGTCACTTTCCATTGCATGAAGAGAAGAGCTCTCTAGCAGGTAACTCAAGAACCCTCCCAAGGAGGAAGAGGGGATTCATAAGTCCCTACCTTTCTCTACGGTGTTTATCCTATCAATATATTGATCCATTGGTAGTTATATATTAGTCATTTTTTGTTTTTCATGGTTAAAGTTATTGCAGGCTTCTCTAACATTTATTTCTTTGTTGTTTTTAGTTTTATTTCCTTGTTTCATGTGTATTTGGTTATCTAATCAACTCACAAATTTCTACCTTGTTTAGTTGACTTAACTAAGCATGCAAGTGTTGTGTTTTTTCTCACCCGTGTGACAAAACCAACACAACAACATCCACAAGGTTTCTAACAATATGATAACTTGTTTTTTAACTTTTGACTATTTTAATGCTTGAAATTCTCCTAACAGCGGTCAAACTTCTAGATTTTAACAAAGCCAAAAATAATTGAGATTTAGCGACATAATATTTTGGTTCAAAATATTATTTAATAATTGTATAAGAATGATAACGAATAGTTTGGTTAGGTAACTTACCTTCAAGTGATCCTAGAACACTTTCATCCAACTGAATGCATTTAGGAGTTTTTATCTACACACTGCTCAATCTAGGTAGGGACGATGAACCTGTATTTTGGCACTCTTAACCTCTTTTTTGTGGAATTACAAACATAACAGTTATTTCCCCTTCAATCACTGGTGGATCAATTCTGGGAGGAGAGTGGAAATGCACATGACTAGTTTTTGGAACGTTTGACTATCCAAAAATAGGTTTCACCACATGAACTTCTTCACCAGAAGGATGTGCACATGTTTCCTCTCTAATTTGATCCATTGTATAATCATCTCCAAACAAATCCCCCATGATCTAGTCATCCACAACAACTTTCGTTGATGATATAGTGATTGGAGGTTCAATAGAAGTATGAACTGGATTTCCCTCTACTGAAATCATGTGTTTTTCTTGTGATGATGTAGAAGAAACAACAACGACATCTATTCTGCTAGAATTTGGAATTGCCTCTACTAAAAGCATGTGTTTTGACATACCTAACCTTGTCTTTTCTCTTTCTTCAATTACCTTTTCAATGGATTTTTCTTTCTTTGAATACTTTCTACTTTAATTTCGTAGGTTCCCCATGTTTAAAGAGAACAATTTTCTTCCAATTACACAAATTTGTCTATGAATTACACAAGAAGACACAGTTTTCCTATCCACTCGCAATTGTCTTCTAGTTAAACAATTGTTTCTACCAATTATGAAAGAAGACACAAGTTTGTTTTCCAATGACAATTATCTTCCAATTGCACAAATTTGTCTACCAATTACACAAGAAGAAACAAGTTTGATTTCCATCGACAATTGTCTTCCAATTAAACAAATTTTTCTACCAAATACACAAGAAGAAACAAGTTTGATTTCCACTAACAATTATCTTCCAATTGCACAAATTTGTCTATCAATTACACAAGAAGACACAATTTGTATTTCCACTAATATTTGTCTTCTAATTGCACAACATTGTCTACCAATTACACAATAAGACATAAGTTTTTTTCCAAAAAAACAAAAGATAAAAAAACATGTTTATTGTTGTTGTTTTTGTGTGCATATGTCAGGATAGTTCAAGTTTTTCGAACAAAATGAGGTTAAGGAGTGTGCTTGGCACATATCCCTTCCTAGCAAGAACACGTGTGCATTCCTATTGGGCAGAGATATGAGGCAGGAACATTACCTTACCTCATATATTTCTACTCACAAGAGCGCATGTGTTCTCTTAAAGCAATGGATAAAACATTTATTGTATGGCCCAAATAACATTATGAATAAAGGTGTATAAGGGGTTTAAGGACAGCTATGACCTAATGGCTTAAGATTGAAAAACTTTTGAAGCATAGGGAAGTGGTTAGAGCACCATGATGGAGGTGCAAGGGTTGTGGGAAATTTAAAAAGAGGTATAGGCATAGTGCACATATGGCACAAGTGTGGAGGGGTTTAAGGGTCAAATATAGGTGGGGGGCTAGGGTTATATGGAGATAGGGGGGTCTAATTCATTGTCTATATTTAGCTCTAGGTCATTATCTAGGTCTTGTTCTAGGTCATGGTATAGGTATAAGCCATGGTCTATGTCATGGTCTAGGTCTAGGTCATGGTCTACATCATGTTCTAGGTCATGGTCATAGTTATGGTCATGGTATAGGTCTAGCTCTATCTCTAGTTCTTTCCATGCCTTGCCATGTCTAACTCTAGGTATAGGTCTTGCCATGTATTGCCTAGAAATGTATCAAACTTGCTAGAGTGTGAGAATTTTAGAGGAAGAGAGAATAAGACAAAGGGGGGGTAAGAGAGAAAGAGAGTGAGAGGGAGAAAGAGGAAGATAGAGAGGGGGCTGGAGAGAGAGTGTGTGAGAGTGTGAGAGGGAGAGAGAGGAAGACAAAGAGGGGGTAGAGAGAGATTGTATGAGAGTGTGAGAAGGAGAGAGAGGAATATAGAGATGAGGGTAGAGAGAGTGTGTGAAAGGGAGAGAGAGAGAGAGAGAGATCAAAATCTGGACCAGGGGTCAAATTTTAGCTCAAAAATCAATGTTCTCGGAATTGCCTCAAAACAAACAAGAGCGTAGCCCTCGTCGTTATGAACCCAACGCAACTCATTTCATCTCAAACGAACATTGGGAGCGAGAGATATCGTGATCTGTTCGAATCGTCAAACAGGTAAAAAAAAGGGACGCTGACTGTGCAGTCCGTACAGTCCATACGGATGTTGATGTGGCATGTCCGTATGATGACATGGAAGAGTTGAATGGAAAAGGTATGACCATTGGCGTGGCAGGTGATGTGGCATTCATTTATTGGTAGATTTTGGGCAAATCTGTTTGTGACACGTGGTATGGTATTTGGCAAATTTTGAGGTGCCACGTGGCACCCTACTATTGTTTTGAGTGTTGGTTAAAAGGTTATGGAGCTCACCGGATTTGAACCTTGGACCTCCTCCCACTGTACAGCGCTTTAACAAAGTCCGACCAACCAACGTGCCTGCCATATGTTTCTGAACACCAAATAGTTTTAAATTTATTTTAGTTACACTATATTTGGATTATGATTAAAATTATGGGTGAGTCCACGGGACTTGACCCCGTGACCTCCCCGCATATGCAACGATTTTGCATAGGCCTCCAAACCGACGCGCCATGCAAGTGTTTCTTAACAGTAAACCTTTTTCATTACACTTAAGTTTATGCTATGGTACGTTTGGCGGGGGTCCGGGCTGGGGTTTAGCCCCAGCCCCGGTCGCACATATATATATTCATATGATCGTTATATACATGGAGAGTGGTGCAAGTTTGGATTTCAAACGGAGTTATCCACGGTCTTATGTGCGCCCATATGACCTTAACCATTGGCGCGGGGTTTAAGTTTGTTTTTAAAAATTGGTTAGCCCATGGTTTCGGGTGCTTACCCATATGCCCAAGGCTTGGTGGTTAGGGGCTGGGCGTGCCCTAACCGTCCTATAGTTTGGATCATTTTTCAGTTATGCACGGTGCTAGGTTTAAGCACGCATTTTGGAGCATGTTCTGGGTTGCAGCACACAGAGGTGCGTTTTGGCGAACCAGAGACAGCAAGCTTGAAGGAAGAGAATGGCAAGAGGCCTATCTTCTTCATTTTTTGGTCGATTGAGGTGCCGTAAAAGCCTAGCTAGGGGTTTTTGGACGTCATGAATCCATTGGCACTATTATCAAGGCCATTTGAAGACTTCTTTTGTAGTTTTTTAACCATTGAAGTTTCAGCAAGCTCCAGGGAGCTTGACGCCCTCATTGATTGAGGTCATGTTTTGGTGAGTCCAAGTTTGTTTTCTGTGACTGAATGGTCATTTTTGGCTAATTGTTATTCTCTAAACACATTGGGACAGGTTTCAGAGGCTTTTGAGGACTTTTACAGGTGTTTTTTCCACAAAGAAGCTCAGGGAAGCTTTAGGCCACATGTAGAAGAGGTCATGCCCGGATAAGCCATGATCCGTTTTCAGAGTTTTATTAGTCATTTTTGGGGTTTTTATGTGTTCTGATCCCAATGGTACAGTCAGAATTTCCATTGGAGTTGAGCAGCAGCTTGTAAAATAAATTTTGACAAATTAATCCCAGAGAGCCAAGTCCATTGATGGAGGCTCAAGGAGATGTAGCCCGGAGGGGGGTGAACTCCTTTATCATGTTGTTATTGTTGTGAGTTTGATGGTTTATTTGTTGCAAGTTGTGTTGTTGTGTATTGATTTAAATTACATATTTAACCATTTAAAAGAACATTTCCTCACACATAAGCATTTACAAGAAGATACATAAATTTGGCACATAAACTATCTTGCATATTTTAACACATGAAGCAAGGTCCTGTAAAGTTTATTTTAATGAAGTAGAGGGTGATTGCATAGCATAACAAGTCAGATTTCTATTTTCAGATCAGGTGGTATCAGAGCATAGTTTGTTTTGCTCATGTGTTTGCCATTGATAGCTTGAGATTTAGTTGTTGGTATTGTGCAAGTTTTGTGTTGAAGTTTGATATCTTGCAAGGATGGAGGAAGCTTCAAACGTTGGTAGTTCTCATACATATTCAAAATATAAGTTCTTTGACAAAGAGATGTTGAAGGAGATTCTAACCATGAGAGATATGATGAAAGAGATGTGTGAATATAGAAATGAGAGCATTTCCCTTGAAGAGCAGTTGATGTCGATGAAGAAGGAGAAAGACCAGCTTCTTGAAAAGTTGCATGAGATGGAGATTCAACTCTATGAGGCAAAGGAAACCCTTACCAAGTACATGCATGAACATAAGGTATGCAATGTTAGTTTATCTTCTAATTCCTCTCAAGATGAATGTTTTGGTGTTTTTGAAAATCACACAAGAGGAATAGGGTCCAAGTTATTGTTAAAA
>ML805800.1:134107-152389 GCA_009831015.1 Picea engelmannii | reverse complement strand
AGATACCTTAGGTGACCCCTTGGAATGGTAAAGAGATGTTGATTATATCAAAATGAGGTCAAAAAGGGTGGTACTGGCATATAGTTGGAGGTCAATGGTATATAGTATAGGCAAGGAACATGGTCAAAACCGGGGACCAACAAGGAAATAGATTTGGTTAACTTGGTGTCCATTAAAGACCATTGACTGGACTAGAAGGTATAAGGAAATTTCTATCCCTATCTGAAATAATGGTCTTTGGTAGCCCAAAATTAACCCAAACATGCTCAAACAAGATCCTAGCAGTGGACTCAACTGTGATACTCTTTTATATGGTACCAAAATGACCATCTTAGAGAACCGATCGACAACCACAAAGACACAATTATGAACATGTTTGGTGGAGAAAAAACCTAACATGTAATCCATGGAGACTGACTCCTAGGGCTTGTCCAGGATAGGGAGAAGAGTGTACATGCCTTGCTTCTTGATGGATGGTTTAATGATGCACATGAAATGCACGACCTGATATACTAGTTGATGTCTCATCGAAGATTTAGCTAGTAGAAATACTTATGAAGTACTACTACTGTCTTTTCCACACCGAAGTACCTTTCCACTCAACTATAATGTGCCTCCCAAATTATATTTGGACACTCACTTGAAGAAACATAAATATGGTCCAAATAGTATAAGAGGACATCTTGGAGGTGGAAGTCCGAGACTTGTTTTCCTACACTCAATGTTTGATACGTAGCAGTGAAGTCAGAGTCACTATTGTATAATTGTGGCTACCTGGAGGTCTCGTGCCCATAGGAGTTAAGAACTATGGTTTGTGCCACAATTACCTGGGCTGAGTAAGGCAATCTGCAACATGGTTGGTGTTTCCCTTCTTGTACTTAATAGTCAAATGTAATTGTTGCAAGTATGTAGACCACTTTTGATGGCATTCATTCTGCAAATTTACTTATGTCTGCATGAAATTTGAATTGTAGAGGCTTGTGATCAGTGTGAATGATCATTTATTTTCCCATAATATAATGCTTCTATTGTCGACATGCTTGCACAATGGAGTACATCTCCTTGTCATAGGTTGGATATCTGCGAACAAACTTAGATAGCATCTCACTATGATAGGCCATTGAATGTCCCTACTAAGTGAGGAATGCACCGATAGCACAGTTAGATGTATCTGTCTCAATCTCAAATGGTTGTTGTAGGTATGGGAACATGAGGACTGGTGCAAATAAGAGGTGCTATTTCAGATCTTAGAATTATTTCTGATGTGATTTAGACTAGGAAAACCTAGATTTAGCTACAACTTTGGTCACTTGAATTAGGGGCCAAGCGATATGAGAGAACCCCAACATGAACCTATGCTAGAAATTGGTGACACCCAAGAAACTATGGAGCTCTGTTAGAGTTGTTAGGTATGATCAATCACGAATGACTTGGATCTTGGTTGTGTCCACATGCACCCCATGTTCATCCATGATTTATCCCAAGTATTGAATTATATGCATGTCAAATGAGCATTTCTCCATATTGGCATATAACTTATGTTGTCAAAAGGCGCTCAGGACCTACTAAATGTGTTGCAATTTTTTTTCCCAAATCAGATTGAAGATGAGGATGCCATCCAAATACACAACCACAAAATATTTTGTGAATGGCTACAAGATAGCTTCTTTCATTCTCATGAATGTCACTGGAGCATTAGTCAAGCCAAAAGGTATGAAGAACCACTCAAAATGTCCTTCTTTAGATTTGAATCATGTCTTCCATACATCCACTTTTTCTATTGAAACCTAGTGGTAGCCTGACTTCATATCAATCTTACTATTTAGAGCTTAGCACACTTGAGTTGATCAATAAGATTTTCAATCCGTGGAAATGGGTATCATTTCTTGACAGTGATTTTGTTATGGGCTCTGTAATCAATAGAAATTCACCATGTCCCATCCTTCTTATGTATATGGCACCATTAGGTAGGGCATAACCATGTATCAATTCAATGGAATGCTTGACCTGATTTGGCCTAATCAGGGCATCTACGGACCAGTTGGAGTAGAGGCTCCAGGAGGCCAAGAGATCCATTGAGATCACAAGAAAATAACAAGTCAGAGAGCACACATACATAATACATGAAGCACATGACAGACTCCAAGTCCAACGCAAACTGGGAAAAGTGCAGGCAAAACTTGCAGAACCCTGGTCGAAGATTCGAAAGGTCGCACCTGAACTACTCGAGGCCATCGACGCAAGCGAGCCAGAGGAACAGATCGAGCTGTTACAACAAGCATGGACACAAATCTCTACCCACACCGAGAAGATAAAAGCGAAGCTACAACAAGTCCAGCAAGAAGCAGAACAACAGCCCCAACAGCTCCAGAATCAAATGCAGAAGATAATATTGCAAGGCAACAACACTAGATAAATATTGCACAAACACACCGCAGACTGCACTAAAATCTTCAGAGAATTCAACGACTGGATGGGCATCATCGCTCGATAAAATCAGGTTTTAAGGGAGGTCAAAAAAAACATTCAGGTGTTGAACAAGGAATTTTTGGTCACAATGGACCCTATGGAGCAACAACAGAAGTTCGACCAAATCTAGCAAGCCGACAACGAACTAAATACACTCTATGAGGCACAGTCCATAGCCAAGAAAGACTTGCGTGACTTTCGAATGGTAATCTAGATAGCCTACATGCAAATGCATCAGGTTGACACAACAACAGACTCTGAGTGGAAGTCATTGGTTGTGGCCAAGCCAAAGGAATACAACAAAGAAACGACCCAACAAGTCCTTGCAGAAGCATCACTCCTCGCCCAGAAATGGCAGGACAAAGTTGAAAGCTTTCATGGAGTAAAACACCAAGATTTAGAGTTGGTACCAGAATTGGGCCCTTCGTTTGAGGAGGTAAAGGAAGAAAAGGCACAAACAAAAGAGCCCAAATAAGAAGAAAATTTGGACAAGGGAAAACAACAGTTTCTCCTGAAGGATGTGAAAGAACCAAACGCTTGACTCAAGGATGAGTCAAGGATTGTGGTCGAAGGCTATTGGGCCCTTTATTTTTGTGAAGGAACTGCACAAGTTTTGACTAAGAACGAGTTACACAAACTTCATCAGAGGCTAGGAGAAAGAGTAACATAAAACAGTTGCGGAAGTCAACGCAATGGAAACTAAGCAACAAACGGTTGCAACAGAACAAGAAATCGGGCAAGCCGAGAAGGAAGACACAACCCAACTATATATAGGGCTGAATATAATTGTAAATGGGCTGGGTTTTTGTTGTTGTTGGTTAGTTAGTCTGTGTTGGCTCATATTGATTAGAGTTGCCCATGTTCTGGGATTAGTTGTTGATACTTGTTGTAAATTCGAGAGACGACAAGCAAGAGGCTGTAATATGCCCTACTAAGTGAGTTTGAGTCTGTACAGAGAAAGATCTCAAGGGTAATATGAAGAATGAGCAAATTTTAAAATATGATGTGCCTTTGTTTGTTTACTTGTGTATTACAACATTTATTTATGGTTTATGAGTTCTATTTGATGGTTCTATGTTTAATCGCTGCTAGCAACATAAGTAGGTTCACTTCTTGCATTTATATGGTTCAGATCTAGTAATGACTCTTGCGCAAGAAAAATGAATAAGTTTTGACTGCTCTATGGATCCTCTTTAGCCTTCTCCCTACCCTTTCCTATCTATCTATCTCAGCAACGCTTCAGGTGAGACTTCTTCTCTTCTAAGGAGATGAAAATGGCAGCGCTCTAGACTACACAATATTTTTTGTTGGTAAATTGAGAAGGACCCTGGTCTGATCAAATTCCCACCAACAAACTATACTTCGGGGCTTTCATCTTTAAGAGGGCATAACTTCTCAACCGTGAGGAACCACGTGGTGTGCCACCTATTTTTGGAAGTGAAATGATGAGGACTATCAATCTATGATTGTTTTGTATGCAATTCCAATGTCCTTAATACTCTTTTTTCTCAATCAACTTCGAGCTTCATGACCACACCTTCGGGGCTTCTTAACCACTTATCCATATTTCAAGGGATTCTTATAGACTTCTTCAAAGTCTATTCTCATGAGGGCCATGCTTAAAGCTACACCATAAGGGGACCACTTTGGAGACTTCTTCAAATACACCAATTACTTGTAAGGGCATCTGGGGCTTTTGGATTTATTCTAGGGTTGACATCAATGACAACCAACTTTCCAACAAAGTAGATGTCCAAGAAATCTATCTCTTCTTGGAAGTACTTGTGTAGGAAACTACAGTAATTCAAAACTAGGTGCCATTCGGAGTCTCTGATACCTAGCTTTGAGTGTAAGGTATGGAAGATGTTGGTATACTCTAGAACTATCCGGTCTCTCTCCTAACGCAAAGTCGTCCATCTCAAGTAGTGATCATCATTGTTGGGAACCAAAAATTCCATATTTTGTGTTTATATTTTACCCTTTTTAACCACCTTTTGACATCCATTATGACCATTTCCAAGCCTGCCACTATCTATAATGTTGTATTTTGTCCAAGGTATGATTTTCCTACATTTGACGTTGTTTTATTGGATTATGCTAGTATGTTTCAAAGAGACATAAGCCTTTTTTCAGTCACTCATGAAATTGGTTTTTCAAGTTGCTACTCCAGGTTGTTATGACACAGGTATGTTGATAAATTTAAACCATGCCATATTAGGCCCAACATAGTTTGTGACATTTTTTATTGTCAGTAACATGTTGAATTCTAGTTCTATTATGGCACATTCGTAGATTTTTGCAAAATGAATTATCAAAGTGATCCTCCTCCCCCATAATGCATGATTTTATTTCGATGATATTATGTAGAAGGAATAGATCAAAGATGTGTTTTTTAGTAAAATATGTGTAGGTAGAACAAGATGTCATGAATGTGGTAATTTGAAATTGTTCCATAGGAATTTTTCTATGGGTCTCGCACACCCTGGATTGTTAGATATCATGGTCACATGGAGGAGATATGAGTATGTTACCATGAATCTGTCCTCTTCTTAAGGTGTGGCATCTAAAAGGTTTACTTTTTTGAGGATGAGATCCCTATTTCAAAATTCGGGAATTTTTAAACATTAGCATAGATCTAGGTGGCAAGCTTCACAATTCAAACAATCTCGCAATATATTTAAACTAGACACAATATTATTAGTGGTAGACATCGCCGATGATTTCACATTTTCTCCACAAAGAGCGATATAGAGAAAGTACTATCATTCTAACCAGGTATTTATGTGTGTGTAAGTTAGCATAATGTATAGTATATTAAGGTTATGGAAACAAGAAAAAAACTACAACTCCTTTTTAAGGAATTGACACCAAATATGATGTGTTATTATTCTAGGTGGCAAGCTTCACAATTCAAACAATCTCGCAATATATTTAAACCAGACACAATATTATTAGTGGTAGACATCGCCGAGGATTGTACATTTTCTCGACAAAGAGCGATATAGAGAAAGTACTATCATTCTAACCAGGTATTTATTTTTTAAGTATTTTATATGTAGTTTCCACAAATATATATTTTGATTTTTTATGGTATTGTGCACTAAAATTAAAGTTCTCAAGATGAAAGAAAATGAACAAAAATTACTAGGAATAATAACACATCATATTTGGTGTCAATTCCTTAAAAAGGAGTTGTAGTGTTTTTCTTGTTTCCATAACCTTAATATACTATACATTATGCTAACTTACACATGCTGATTTCTTGTATGGAACATAGTCTATGTATGGGGGTAAAGCATTCTTGTTATTCCTTCAATTCTAATTGCAACATTTGGACACCTTGCTTTGTGATATGGAGCATGTACTTTTGTCCTATCACATTCAGATGCCTAGTAACATGGCCAACATGGATTATGAAGTAAAAAAATTCTGTCAATATATATTAATACATTTTTTTTTATCGTAGCTCCCTTTTCACTTGATAACACATGAGTGACAATGTTGGTCATGCTCATTGTGGGAAGCACTTACAAACAAATGTTTTTTCATTCTTCTTGGAGGTCGAGTGCTTGCCTTTTTTATGTATCAACTACTCTACATGATGTCCACCCCTATTGTGCATGTCCTTAGGGTAGTGTGTTATCTAGAAATACTTAGACGTATTATGGATGACATTGTTTTGTTAGTGATAGCATCATTTTGTGCAAATACTGGTGGTGAGAGAGTTGTTTGTAAGATCCATGTGAACAATGGCTATGGGTCATTTATAGGGTGTCTAACTTCTAGTTTGAAACCCTCTCCACTTAGTAACAAATGAGTGGTATTGTGGAAATATTGATTGTGGGAGACACTTACATAAAAAGATGTTTTTTCATTCTTCTTGGAAACTTAGTGTTTGTTTGTGGCTCCCTAAGAGGGCTTGCCTTTTCAATGTATCGGCTACTCGAGGACCCATATTGTGCTTGTCCTTTTATCAATGTCTTGTTTGAATGGATATAATGTATTTTTGTTGGTATTTCTTTGTCGATGCAAGTGGTATTTTGTGCTTACAAAAGTGGTAAATAAGATGGGTCAACCTTAGCATTGGCCTCAAGTCATTTGTAGGGAGGTTGGATTTTGGTTTGCCACTATTTACACTCAATAACATATGAGAGGCAACTTTTGGTCATGTTCATTTAGGGAGGCACCTATATATGAACCTTTTTCCATTCTACTTGGGAAGCTTAGGTCTTTTTGTAGCACCCAGGGCTTTCCTTCTCAATCTCTTTATTGAATTTGTATTGCAAGTATTGCAAGTAGGTGGGTTATGAGGTTAGTCTATTGTTTGTATGGCTACAACATATTGTAGCTACCATTTCTTCACTGGAAATGTCACTTCATGTGAATAGTGGTGGTAAATGAGTTGATTGTCTAGTCCACAAGAATTTTGGTGAATGGTCATTTGTAGAGTGGTCAATTTTCACTTTGATTCCATCTCTACTTAGTAACATGTAAGTTGTAATATTGGCCATGTTCTTGTGGAAATAATAATAACTTTGGCTATTAAATTTCTTTTTTTAATAAAATGTATTTATCTTCATAAAAATGGATTTAAAGAACTAATCCTCCATAAATCAAAATGGTGCAAAGTGGTAGGCACATTTCCCATGGGTCCTAGATTGAAACCTGTATATGATACATTTAGTCATAAACACTCAAGAAAAATATTAAAAAGCTAAGAAAAGATATCTTGAAGATATCTTCCATAGTTTGAGAGTATACCTTGGAATTTAAAACAATTAGGAAAGATCAGCAATCATTGTAAGCTTTTCAGCCCCTTTCTATACTACACATTATGAAATGTGCTCTGTAAGTCTAACGTTATACCCTCAAATATAATCCTCGTTATACCCTCAAATATAATCTTCTTGTGCTTTTACTTTACTAATAATCCTTTTGTGTGATTTTACTTTACTAATCATTATCAGCTTATGAATACTTGGATCACTTTTGTTTCACAAAAGAGGGGAACTGTAGACACTATCTGCAAAAAAAGATCAGATAATATATTTATTATTAATAATAATAATAATCTATTTTTAAGGTCAATCAAGCTAGATATCAAATTGGTGTAAGAGACTCCTCCACCCAATAATTTGACTAATAAAGTCTATAAAGTTATTAAACAACTTTGAGTTATAAATGTGACATTTATTAATAATAATAACAATAATCTATTTTTAAGGTTGATCAAGCTAGACATCAAATTGGGTGTAAGAGACTCCTCCACCCAATAATTTGATTAATAAAATCTATAAAATTAACAACTTCGAATTATAAATGTGACAGGAAGCATGTATAAAAACCTAAACACAACTCAGCATCTAAAGTAATTATGTTTAATGGTAGCGTTTAATACACAGTCCAAATCTCTATGTTAAATACAAATTTTAGATATACCAACATATATTGCTTCTTCTAAATGGGTTTGATAGCCTGAGAAATGTAATGAATGCGATGCATATCATATCTCTATGTTAAATACAAATTTTAGATATACCAACATATATTGCTTCTTCTAAATGGGTTTGATAGCCTGAGAAATGTAATGAATGCGATGCATATCATATCCCTTTCAGACAGACTTCCATGCGCGCTGGCATTGTACTTCCATTTCTATATACCGCCACAGGTTGCTCTTTCAACACTGCATTTTATGTTTGGATGCTTTGATGGGTGGGAATGAGTACAGTGTTCTCCACAATACTCAGCCATCCACAATACTCAGCCAGGATAACAGTGTCCATTGTGTACAATATCTGAGCTATTGCAGAAATATGACAGAGAAGGTGAAGAAACAAATAAATATAAGAAATCATTACAAGAGACACATTGTACCAATTACCCAGTTCTCTGAATTTAATAATGTTTAATCAGAATATATTCAGATATCAATAAAGAATAAAAGTGTTTGTGTGGTTTAAACTTTTTAATTTTGAATTTTTTAATGAGTTTAAATAAATGTTGATGTAATTTCATTTTCTGTTATTTAAATTGTATTTTTTTAATGTAAAAATGAATTCAGTATTGAAGATAGTGAGTAATAAAAGTCTGCTGCACAACATTCATAGTTAGTATATAGATTTTTGGACACTTTGGTATATACTCTAGGATATATCTGATTGTGTATATACCAATTCTCACAGTATTGAATATTGGGCATTAAGTTAGTTATTATTAACTTAAGTTAGTTAGTCATTTATTTCTTCCTAAACTTCAAGCTATGGGGGATTCCAGGGTGATAATAGACTGGTTCAATGATTGAGGACAGCTTCAGGCTAGTACTATTGAAGGCTGGAAGATTAGAACTAAAGATCTAATTAAAAAATTTCAGGCTATTAGCTTCCACCATATCTACAGAGAACTCAACAAAGAGGCAGATCAGCTTTCTAAACAAGCTCTCCTTAAGTATGAAGGCAAGATAACTTATTATCTTTGGAAACCTGGAGGGGCAGGACCTTTGAAGCATCTGATTATGTTCTGAATTACAGTTGGTTTTTCAAGATAGTTTTTACTCTGGTTATCTGTTTAAGATGAATATTTCCTTTTTATGACTGTGTAACTTTGATGGTAGTGCTTTTTGACTATTTTGTCTCCTCTGGAAGCTGTATGAACTATGCCTGTTTCTTCCTTATTTTCAGCTTATTGTCAATCATATTTAGACTGGGCTTGGCCATGGATGATATTATGTTAAAAAATTGTATTTTAATATAATTTTGAGTTGGTTTTTGAAAAAAGTTTGTTATTACTAATTATTAAAAACACTCAAATTATACAAATTCAACCACTCAAATATACAATTTTACTAATATCTAACAAATTTTAAGCAAAATTGATAAAAAAAAATAAATATAAACTACCTACATTCACTGTCCATTAAATGAGTTGGCAGTTAGCTTCAGCTTCTGCCATTCAACTCCACCTAGTGGTTGTCAATTGATACTATGTTGCTTTCCCCTTAAACCAAAGACTGAGTACAGCGGCCTGCGCAGTTGTACATTCACAATCATCGTTTTTTCCATTCTATTTAACTTTCAATAAGTCCGTCTGAAACCTTTCCAAACTTATAATGTTACTCTCTTTTATAAATTTTCTTGGAAAATGTAATCCTTGGCCTTTTGTTTTTTCAAAGCCAATGGAAAGTATGCTGTTCTCTGTCAAAATCCAAGCTTGTGACAGAAGGATATTGACAACGACCACACATGACAGATCGATATTTTTTAAAAGAAAATATCCAGAACCTTATTGTTCTTCTGTAATGGTGCATTTAGAAATCACATATTACACAGCTGGTATTCACGGCATGAATGAAGACAAAACGAGGATATCTTAATGCATGTGGCCATATATTGTGAGGCCAACATTTTGTCGTGCACCGCAATTTGTGTTCGCTCTTTTGTCAACTTTGGTGGCTTTACACAACAGAGTGGCAGCAACATTCTGGAATATAGGATGACTATTGATTGAATCAATTTACTTGTCTTTCATTTTATTTTAATATTAATATTGGTCATTTTGTCATGTACAATTTGTTATATTTCCTGTAGCGGTGTGCATTACAAAATTTGAATGTTTTTTTGGTTTATTTTATTTTTCTCAGGAATCAAAATTTTAATAGAATAAATTAATAAGTAGATTAATTTAACTTTTTTTTAATTAAACTTTTCATCAAATTATGAAAATAATTTTAAAAAAATAAATAAATTTGTTTACTAATTAATTTATTTTAATATTATTATTAATTTTTTTATATTTTTTAACTTTATGTTTTTATCAATGTTATTCATTAAACTTTGTTGGAAGTGTCCCATAAAGAATTGGAGGTTGGAGGTAAGGAAACAAGTTAACCCCACAAAACCTAAAGACATATGGTAGGACTCAAAGTTTTCCCCTAGATCACCAAGTGATCATTTCAAGCGGCATAGTTTTCCTTGAATAAAGATGATGAGTAAAACAATATTCATAATAACAATAAGTAATGACTATCCTCATTGCTAATTGACAAAAAAAAAAAATTAAAAAAGAGAAAGAAAAATAGAGAAAGAAAAATAGAAAGATAGGGTGGAGACAATTTAAATTACAACACTTATATAACTATGGGAAGTGAACTATTTTGATCATGTTTTTGGCCTCATTGTTCCTATTTTTAAAAATAGGGATAGAAGCGATCCCTCTAATTATAGGACCATTATGATTAGCCCGATTTTAGCCAAGCTTTATGGAATTATTTTGGAAAAGAAGATTAACCTTTGGCTAAAAAGTCACGGTAAAAGAGCTCAAGGCCAAGCCAAGTTTAGGAGATATCATTCAACCATAGACCATCTTGTTACCTTTAGGATCATTGTAGAGGAGTTCCACAATACTAAAACCAATCTTTTTTGTTATTTTGTTCACTTTAGAAAATCTTTTGACATGGTTCCTAGAAAAAACCTTTGGAATAGGTTGGAAGAGATAAAAGTTCCTTTTGAGTTGAGGGCTACTGCAATAAAGATGTATGAGAACGTTATTGCTAAGTTTTAAAACACTGAGGCCTGGTCAAAAGAGATTAACTGCAATATTGGAGTCAAACAAGGTTGTCCCTGTTACACATCAACATTACTCACTTTGGCAAGTGTCGCAAGTGTCGCATGTTGTTGGCAAGTGTCGCATGTTGCTCATAAGTGTCGCAAGTATCAAGCAAAGCATACTGCCATGACGACGACACTAAGGAGACACTTAAAATGCCTCAAACACTTGATTTGAAGAAAGAGGAATGACTAACTGGAGATAAGAACCTCTTGCCACCTGAAAGGAGCATTTAATTTAAGGTTTTGGGAGAGAGTGCTCCCCTACATCACCCTTAGGAGCGTTGACGCTCCCCTATAAGGTGCTAGGGAGCGTTATAACACCAAATATCCCTTCTGAAGGAGCGCTATGGATCTTTGGAGCGCTGGCGCTCCCCTTGAGCCTACTAGGGAGCGCTATAGCACCCTGATGCCCCTTTTGAGGGAGTGTTGTCTAATCTGGGCAACAGTTGATCTGTTGAGGAGAATAAGGGGAGGATATTTCAAGTTTGGAAGGTAGTTGCATTCGAATTCCTGGTTCAACCATGATCTTAGGAGAAGGTCCCTGATCTAAGGAGGGAATTCCTCAACTTACCCTAAAGATACCTCAAGAAGTTAGGCCTCTTTGAACCTATCTAAGAAGGCTCTATGATGGTGAAAAGGAGGAAGAATTGGAAGCATGAAACCTATGATCTCATAGGAAACATACAGTGAACTGGAGGAAAGTAATCAGTAAAGTTGTTGTCATCTGGATCGTGGATCTTTTGAGCAAGGGTTAGACAAAGGGGACTTGACAAAGCTGTCGCATTCGCATCTATGGTTGTAAGCTACTTTTGTCATTGTTCTCATTAATATGACACGCTTGGCCTGTTTCTTTCTAGTTTGTGTTTAATTTCACATAAACTTGTCTATGATAGATAGATCTATTTCAAGCTAATATCAATAGAGTAGGAAGTGGTTGTACTGTTGTTTGTCTACAGGGCTCATCAAGGAGTGAAAGATTGGAGCTCAACTCAGAGTGTGTAAGGACAAACGTCGATAAAAGGTACTTCTTTTTTCCTTCCTCCTCATGCATTAGTTTGTATAGATCCGAAAGGAAGTCAGTGTCTACGTTAAGTGTCTTCTGTCTTAAGAGTTAAGAGTCTAGCTCTTAAGAGGAGATCTACCTATCCGCAGGGATATTTTCCTTCAACAGTCCCTTGTCCCCTACCTTTTTTGGCATATACATTGACAAGTTAGAAGATTGCTTGGAAAAAGCAGGTTGTGTCGGCCCTACTCTCATTGGTATAGTCATCAATCTTCTTCTTTATGCCAATGATATCATTCTTATGACAAGGAGTCCCCATGATCTCCTAAGATAAGAACAAATTCTCACGAGCTCCATAGTAAAAATGGGTGTTGGTCAATTCCTAAAATTCCATGGGATGAAAGAGTGTGTCACCTTTGTGACACTAAGAAGGTTGAATATAAAAAGAACTCTCTTAGATTGTCCAACCTATACCCATATTAGATCTCATTTTCAAAATATTTGTCACACTACCAACCTTCCTAACTTCTTAACTCAACAAATGTATGGTGATCTTGGAAAGCTTCTCTTAATGTTTTTTTAGCACATAAACAAAATTCTAAATAATTGCAAGTAATCACTTTCCCTATTAAGGTCTGATAGACCAATTCGGTCATAGTGGATGTTAATCATCATCATCATCATCATCATCACACACACACACACACACACATCATCATCATCACACACACACACACACACACACACACACACACACACACATCAGCATCATCATCATCATCATCATCACACACACACACACACACACACACATATATGTTTCGCATGTCGCAAGTGGAAGTTATCCATATCTACAATTGGTCCTACGGAGGTAGCATTGTGCCCATGGTGGAGAGCGGTGAAGATAGTCGTGAACCCTACATCATTGTTATACAACTCTGTCCATCCTTCTGTGTTACAACTCTTGGTGTCAAGAAAAATGTAATTTATACTAGCGTCTTGCTCAAGCAATAAACTGTCGTGTTGTTTCTTTTGTTGTTTGAATGGGAGTCACAAGGGATGCAATCATATGATGGGAGTTATAAGGTTTCAACTTATTTTACATATGTTCTAGTGGGACCCCGACCTCCCTCTTTACCTTAAGTTGGGAACATAATCCCTTGATCACTTAATTTAACTTAATTTATTAAATCCTACATGCCTTTGATTCTTTTTTTTTTTTAATTTCCAGATGATAGTTATTAATTTTAAAAGGGAGTGGTTGCAGTTGTTAACTGTTGAAAATAAATATAAAATGGAGAAGAGATCAATGCAAAAGAATTTCAAATTGAGAGAGAGGTGTGCTAGAGCCTTGAGATCATTTAATCATATTTCAATTTCATACCCATAATCGATTTTCTATGGACTTAACGATTTTGTTGATAGCGGGGAAAAGTGACAAAGAAAGATTGTTGTGTATCACATCTTCTTGAGTGGTCCAAACCAAGCCATTTTTATGATTTGTTGTTTTCAAGGATTTCATTGTCCTTCTATGATCCAGATTATTTTGAGAATGACATGAAGGTAGAAATATAACAGAGATATAACAAGGAGATACACATAGATATTGCAAGGAACATAGTAATACATTAAAACTAAGATTTTATTAATGATTGTCTGGAATACAAAATATTGTAAAATGCAAAGCATAGAAGCTAGCGAGATTGAAAATAGCTTATCTCTAAAGAGAGATGTGTCAGCTATGACAAAAGAAGTCCAAACTGAGAGAGAGGTGTGCTAGAGCCTTGAGAGAATTTCATCATATTTCAATTTCATACCCATACTTAGTTTTCTATGGACTAGACGATTTCGTTGATAGCGAGGAAAAGTGACAAAGAAAGATTGTTGTGTATCACATCTTCTTGAGTGGTCCAAACCCAATCATTTTTATGTTTTGTAGTTTTCAAGCATTTAATTATCCTTGTATGATCCAGATTATTTTGAGAGCGACATGAAGGTAGAAATATAACAAATATATTGAAAGGAACACAATAATACATTATAACTAAGATTCTATTAATGATTGTCTGGAATACAAAAGATTGTAAAATGCAAATCACACAAGCTAGCTAGATTGGTGGTAGCTTATCTCTGAAGAGAGATGTGTTGGCTACTCTCATTCACAAGAAGTTGATTGCAATGAGGCTCCAAAGGCCATTTTAACATAAATAATAAATGAGAAAACCCTAAACATCCAAAACCCTAACCTGTGTTAGCACTCTTTTTGTCTTGAGCAATTTCAAAGAAAAAAAAAATTCGCTATGAGAACTTTCGGTAGTGCCTTCATCAACTTTTGGTAGGAAATGCTCAGGATTCACATTCTTGGTTAAATTTTACAAAAAAATGGGCGCAAGCTTATTTTTTATCAGGTCTAGAGCTTGGATTTCTTTTGGCCAAATATTAATTGTTTTATGGGATTTTGGTTTCTTTTAAAGCCAATTTTGGCCCTTTGAGACAAATTTGGCTCTCGTCCTTTTATGCAAGATTTAATTACTTTTATTTATAAAAAATCTTATTTTTTATCAGGTCTAGAGCTTGGATTTCTTTTGGCCAAATATTAATTGTTTTATGGGATTTTGGTTTCTTTTAAAGCCAATTTTGGCCCTTTGAGCCAAATTTGGCTCTCGTCCTTTTATGCAAGATTTAATTACTTTTGTTTATAAAAAATGTTTGGCCCGAAGGCCTTATATCCAATTATTCGAAATGTCGAGCCAAGCACCTACACCAACACAGAACATGGGTTTGCACCACATGCTAAGTCAAGCCACAACATCAGGTTAAAGCTGGATGCACAAGTGCCAAACGCCAAGCTAAGCCACCGAGGAGGAGGGGACCAAGTCCCGTGTACTACGCGTCAGAATATGTTGTGTGTAATGGTGGATATAAAGACCTTTGTAAATTCTCCTCCAAGCAATGTGGGATATATCCCATACATGAAAAAATTCAATGCATGAAATGATGAACCAATCAAGCTCTTTTTCTGTTTGCGCGGAGTTTCTGCCAAGTGTTGAAAGGTGTCAAAGACTGTCAGTTCAAGTTCCAAGTCTTCATCAACAATGCACTCATCTGTTTCTTGACCACATGCCATGAATTTTGGATGATGTTTGATATGGTGCATTCCAACTCGTAGTCAATATCTATGAGCATGGGAAGGAAGCAATCGTGCACATAAATCTTCCCAAGATTCTGTCAAAGATCATGAAACCGAATTTGCAACCAGAGTCATGGATCTGATAGGGTCCAAACAAAGTTCTCAATGCATAATGGCATATGCGCCATTAAGTTCAAACGTCAAATTCAAGATTTTTTTCACACATGTTGTGGAGTTTTCTGACTCATTCATACATATAGAACGTCGATTATGCAGTTGAAATCCGAGAAACAGGTATCAAAGGGTGCGCAGATGTCAGCCAAAACAACGAGATATCACACTCAAAGGCCATATCCAAGAAATCGATCAAGTTTTAAAATGTCAAAGAAATGCCAAATGTTAATGATAACAAGACTATCATTGAACTCTGATGTAGCTTTGTTTATTCTTGTCGCCATACCTTGCAGCCTATCCCAGATCTGGTGGCAACACATTTCCAGTAGAAGCTACACAAACAATAGTAGAATAAATTTCCTATAGTGACTCTATTATTCATAGGCTTAACGAGAACTAAAGGAATTTCCTGAGAGGATCGCTACCTATAGGAAAATATAATTCCATTTTTGACAGGGTAGATGGAATGGAGGAAAATATAAATGAGAAAGGATTTTTGCATCAATATTTTGATAAAACAATTCTTGTTATATGAGGATTATGTAGTTAGGCCAACACAAAGAACAAGTATATAAAATTTTCTCAAAGGTATCCAACAAGATTTTTCCAGTTGTCACAACGTTACCTTGTTTTGAGGAATGATCATAGGACCAGGTAACTATTTGATTTGTTGTATGCTAAGTCATAGTAAAATATCAAAGAAAATATTGAAGATCAGGGAAGCAAGACATCAAATCTGCTAAGTGGATATCATTATCTTGAAGACCTATTCTAGTCCAATCATAGTTCCTAGAAATTGGGACTTTGTTTTTAGCTATCAATTATGTTTGTATATAAATAGAAATGATAGAAACTCACCTTCAAGGTTTCTAGGAATTTAGTTATGATCTGTCCCTAATTAGTAGGTTGACATTGATGATATTTTTTTTTGTAAAACTCTATATATGGTATCAAACAAATGAAGAGGGGGAGGATTTGGTCCGAGGGACTGAGAGAGAGATGCAGAAGGTGAACAACCTATGAATATTTTGAAGATCTTGTCAAGACTTTTATGTAAAGATCTCAACTGATAATAAAGTTTCTGATCATTTTGTTATTCTGTGTTAATCATTTTTTAGTCATCTTCTTGAATATGTACTTTGTTGCTATCTAGTATACATATGCAAATTATGTGTTGAGAGAGTTATTGTATTGGTTATTCTTTAATTTTCTCCACAGGCATATTCAAGTTCTTATATGCACAGTTAGTAAGGGTTTCTGAATGTTTATTATTGTTCCCTATAAGTGTATCAAGGATCGGGGTGGTTTTTGGTTAACTTCCAGTTTTGTTTTCTTCATTTTTTCATTCCATTTCTCTATAGCCTTGGAGCTAATCTAAGTTGTGTTAGCTTGACCCGTTGCCCATAGAATGTTGAGATGGGGTTATTATTTTTAATTTACTCCATGCGCAATGGCCAGCTGCTGATTTGAAATCATTTCACTGCCTTCATGTTGATCCTACCACTCTCTAAGTTTTCCTACAAACCAATTAAATCAAGGAATTCTAGGCTTGAATCTTTAGCAGTCAAGAGTCAACTTCTAGCCAAACATCTTGTGGCGCCAATGTCGGGGATGAAAATGAAGCAATCTTCCCTAGGAGAACAACATTGATTAGATCCAGCTTTAGATGGTAAACTAAATCTAGACACGTACAGACTGCATATTATTTCACCTAGAGACTCCTCAATCTAAGAATCCACTGGAGGAAGAATCCTTTGGACAGAAAAATGAAAGGACGGAAGGGAAAAACTAGGCATCATCTCATTATCCTTCTCCATGAACTTTTGTTCTACTTTATCAACTCATTCATGTCTTTCCCTTTGCATGTAAAGAGGATCATCCTATGTTTTGTTTATTCAAATGATTGTAAGTCTACAAATGCATATTCTCCACTAAATAATGAAGATTTGTCCTTTTCGTACACTATTGACCTTGATTTAATCCCATCATGTGAACCTATTGATAAAACTAAGGCCTATGTTTCGATTTCTCCTAAAGTTGACTCATATTGTAAACCTATGGATTACGAAGTTGATATACCTTCTAAGGTCCCTGTTGAACCTGTCCCTCAACCAGATGGCCTTTGTGTTCAACCTTCTGAAGTTCAATTAAGAATCAGATAATTTTTTAAACCTCTCAAGCCGCCTCCTATTATAAATGATTACCCTCCCATGTTCTTTGAATACCTTCCTATGTTTAAAGGAGACAATCATATTGCATCTGATAAGCACATAAAAGCTTTTGAGGATTTTGTTGATAATTTTGAAATAATGCATGAAGATATTATCTTAAGGTTATTTTCCAAATCCTTGGTCGGGGATGTTGTTGGAATATTGGTTGTTTTCATTGATGTCAACCCTAGTCATGGGTTTTGGACCGCAAGATTGATAAAGGTATTTGGACATGAAGGAAAATGCACATGCATATACAACACCCATGAATGGATAGTATACATCATGTTGTTTCCAGTGGTATGTGACATGTCACATGGATCCTCATGGTTGAGGAGAAATGAATTTTTAAAGATGACAAAGTGAATTGAAGAAGGAAGTACATGTAGGCCCTGAAAATTATTAAAGAAAAGAATTACAAAATAAGAAAGTGTCAGGTCGGCCCTAATGTTAAAAGGAAGTGACATAAATGGTATAAATAAACATCATTATACATTCATTTTATACAAGTTGAATTTTAGATGTAATAAGAAGAAAAGAAGGCCGAATTTCAAGGGAGGATGAAGTCTTTTGGTGATGTGTTCTAAGGTATGTTATTTTCAGGTCATCTTACCATTTTTGCTATAACATTTTTTCTAGAACGATTCAGATGGTGAAATTTCTATGGTATTGAGAAGACATATCAAGGTA
>ML805800.1:81246-108516 GCA_009831015.1 Picea engelmannii | reverse complement strand
TTAAACCATTCAATTATATCCAATGAGAAATGAGAAATAGTATAAGAGTTACACCAATACACCACAATACACCATGCACAATATATGAGAAATAATCAATAGTTTTGTTCAAGGGAAGTAATGACTTCCAAAGGTAGCTACAGCTTCCAAATGTAAAGGGAGGGATAAACCTCCAAGAGGAAGATACAATCCTCCAATATCAAGAGAGATTTGAACTCTCTATTTTATTATCTCTCATATATTATTGGGTGGAAGGAAGGGGCAAGGATAGAGAGTTCAAATCTCTCTTGATATTGGAGGATTGTATCTTCCTCTTGGACGTTTATCCCTCCCTTTACATTTGGAAGCTGTAGCTACCTTTGGAAGTCATTACTTCCCTTGAACAAAACTATTGATTATTTCTCATATATTGTGCATGGTGTATTGTGGTGCATTGGTGTAACTCTTATACTATTGCTAATTTCTCATTGGATATAATTGAATGGTTTAAGTATAAGTTGAATTTTTTTTTTAAATTGTACTTGATACTAATTCACCCCCCTCTCAGTATCAACAAGAAATACAAAAATGGAAGAAAGAGTATGCTGAAACACAAGCCAAAAACTTGCAAGTGCACAAACAAATCTGGATAAATCATACTTACTCAAATTGGGAAGCATTAGAACAGACACGCCAGGAAGCTCGTGACCTCAAGAAGAAGAACAAAGACTTGAAAGGAAGATTGGTCTTGGTATTTGATTTGGTACAGAAGCTACTGGCCACAAGAAAGCCTTCTTGTAACTACTCCTTATTCCTTATGGAGAGACTCACATGGTTTCAGATCAAATCCATTATAGAAGGTAAACCCCATGGAGTACTACAACCAACAGATTTTGTCAAGACTTTTGTAGCAGCCTCTACTAGGGATCAACACCTCCTCTGTGAGGCATACTTTCATAATGAGGCTATTCCCGAAAACAGGCTACTAAACATAAATCCCCTTGTTGGGGACATTCAAATTCGAGCGTTCACTTCCTTTCTCTATAATCAGATTTTCTGGCAAGATGAATTTTTGGCTGCTAATCACAATGAAGATAATCGCCTCCTCTGGATTAGACTAGAACCACAGAGGGCAGCCACCTTTATCACAGAATATTATGAGTTCTTAAAACAACCAGGGGTGACTGAACATGTTCAGCAGCTACAATCAGAAGTGCTCCAGGATTTTCAGCACATCATCAGATCCATAGAGACTCCTTCCCTCCAGGCCAATAATCTGTTTTGGCAGCAATCCACGGAGAAGAGACAAGAGCACAATCCTTTTGGTCCTGCCAACCTAGAAGTAGCAATTTCCAGGATACCCAACTACATCCAGTGTGTTAGGCATTGTGCTGAAAACTGGATAGGATACCGATTTTATTTCCCCATCCTCTGGTTGCCAATAGAAAGGTATCAAGTCAGTTATAAGCTGCCTAAGAAGGTAGAAACAACAGCATGGCAAAGATTACAGCAGGTCCAAGGGTTCAGAACACCAACGGACAGTACCTCCCAATGTTACTGCTTGAGTAACTTACATGCTCAGAGTCAGTATCCAGACTCTGATTCAGAGTGAGTTGCCTAAGGACACACAACACCTTGAGTTGGGGGGGATGTTAGGACCACACAATGTACCTTTTTGCCTATACTTTTTTCCACTATTATACTCTTGATTACCCATATTTAAACTCATACTATCACTCTATCTGATCATTCCAAAGGTATACAACGTCCCTTCTCATTACTATACGTTTAATCTGTTTTGCATAATATTTTACATCACTTTCGTACTTAACCAATGATTAGACTACAGATTAGCATTTGAAGCCTGTTGCTGAAACACAGAGTTGTTACATAGTCCAGGTCGCAGATGCTGAAACACAGAGTTGTTACACAGTTCGAAGTCGCGGATGATAAAACACAGAGTTGTCCAGCGCTGCAGATTCTGAAACACAAAGGAAACTGCCAGGACCGACGATGTTGAAACACAAGGGAAGCTTTTACAGTCAGCGGTCAACAAGCACCAACCGTCGCTCCTACATAAGAATGCCGACACAGTCAAAAGCTATGAGAAGAAGCTGTTACTCCAGTTGTAACAACAATACCTCATCCAGCTCCTGTAATAGCATTTCTGTTGCGTGAGACTAGGACATCATGTTCTGGTTTAGAAAGAAGATCCGACTAAAGATAGGACTCAGATACACATTGTAATTTTTGATCAATTGTATCGAAGGGGTTCCCTCTTTAAATAAGAGGAAATCATCATTCGAGGAATCCAAGTTTTTATGTATTGAAAAGCTTCAGAGAGAGAGACGTACTTCATTTTTCAGACTGTAACATGATATTTTGATAGATGAATAAAAGACTTCTTTGAGTATCTTTCTCTAGCTTTCCCGTTCCAGGGGAATCTTGTGAGAAGGGAGGGCCCACCTTCTTCACAATATTCACCCGTTAGTTTTAGAGTGTGTTAGTGTAATTTCTGTTTTGATTAACTTTCATATGCTGAAACACTACTTTTAATGAATTCTGCTTTGTTGAAACACTATTGAACTCTGTCTTGTTAAGAACTTTGGTTTATTAAATGTTATATTCTTTTTGTTGGTAATCTTGTGTGATGACTTTATGAGGCTAGCCGGAGACTGGGTTAAGGGTTCCTTCTCAGAAAGGAAGGGATCAGATTATCTTGTTCTCTGTAGATTTCATTTATTTCTGCCAAAGTGCTAGCCAAAGACTTGGTTAAGGGTTCTTGCTTAGAAAGGAAAGGGTCAGGTTATCTTGTTCTCTGTAGATTTCATTTATTTTTTCAAAAGTGCTAGCCAGAGACTTGGTTAAGGGTTCCTTCTCAGAAAGGAAGGGATCATATTATCTTGTTCTCTGTAGATTTCAATTAATTCTGCAAGAGTGCTAGCCAGAGACTTGGATAAGGGTTCCTTCTCAGAAAGGAAGGGATCATGTTATCTTGTTCTCTGTAGATTTCAATTAATTCTGCAAGAGTGCTAGCCAGAGACTTGGATAAGGGTTCCTGCTCAGAAACGAAGGGATCAGGTTATCTTGTTCTCTATAGATTTCAGTTATTTCTGCAAGAGTACTAGCCAGAGACTTGGTTAAGGGTTCCTACTTAGAAAGGAAGGGATCATGTTATCTTGTTCTCTGTAGATTTCATTTACTTCTGCAAGAGTGCTAGCCAGAGACTTGGTTAAGGGTTCCTGCTCAGAAAGGAAGGGATCATACTATCTTGTTCTCTGTAGATTTCAATTATTCCTGCAAGATGTGCTAATCAGAAATAAGGCTAAAGGTTCCTGCTCAAAAAGGAAGGAATTAGATGGCCTTGTTCTCTGCTAGATAGAGTTAATTTTCTCTGCATTATTGTTTTCATGAAAGAGTGTTAATCAGAATTAAGGTGCTAAAGTCTCTGCTTGAGAGTAAGGGTCATGTTCTCTGGTTACAGAGTAGTTGTTCTTTCCTGTTGCAAGTATTTTTTTAATGTAATCCAAGATTCCTTAGATTAATCTTTAAGATCTGCAATAGGTAGGTTGCCTTCCTGTAACTTAAGTTAGAACTTCAGTTCATAGTTTCTTTTACTACAACTTTAAGTTGCTTTTGGAATTGAGCATATATAGTGCGTGGTTATCTTTGAAATAACAGACTTCCCTGGGTTGATAATTAATGTATCACTTGGTTGTTTGAAATTAATTGAGCAATTATAGTGACCAATAGCTTTCATCCCATAAGCATGGATGTTTAGAATTGTACATTCTCATGATATGGAAAATCATCCTATTAACTACCTTTGTTTGTCCATTAGTTTGTGGGTGGAAGGGAATCAATTTGGTTAGCTTGGTGTCCATCACTGACCGTAGGATAGACCAAACACTACTACAGAACGTACTATCTCGATCTAATATAATGGTTCATGGGATCCCAAAATGAACTCAAACATGTTCAAAGAAGAGCTTGGTTGTGGCGTTGACTGTGATGCTCTTCTTGTAGGGTGCCAAAACTGCCATCTTAGAGAATCTGTCAATGACCATTAAGACATAGTCATTCCCATGCTTGGTTGAAGGTAGAATGGACATGTAATCCATGGAGATGGACTCCCAAGGCCTATCTAGAGTAGGAATAGGGGTGTATAGCCCTTGTTTCTTGATGGAAGGCTTGAAAATGGCACAAGTAGTGCAAGATCTGATGTACTTGTAGATATCTTTTCGAAGCTTTGATCAATAAAATTCTTTTGTAGTACTACCACTATTTTTTCTACACCAAAATTTCCTATTTCCCAGCTATATTGAGCTTCCGAGATAAACTATGCATGATCACTTGAAGGAACACAGAGATGGCTCAGATGGCATAACAATTCATCCTGGAGATGGAATTCTAGAATGATTTTTCTGATGCTAAATGTCTAATAGGAAGCAGCAAAATCAGAGTCATTATTGAATAATTGTGGCCACCCAAACATCTCATGCCCACAAGAGTTAAGAAATGTGGTTAGCACCACAACCAGGGGTTGACTAAGGTAATTTGTGACATGTTCGGTGCTACCCTTCTTGTACTTGATGTTTAAGTGGAATTGTTGCAGGTACACAGACCACTTCTGATGGCGGTCTTTCTGTAACTTTCCTTGCTTCTGCATGAATTACAAAGGCTCGTGATCAATGTGGATGATTATTTCCTTCCCCAGAATGCAATTCTTTCACTATCGACGTGCCTGAACAATAGAGTGCATCCTTTGACATAGGTGGGGTATCCGTGAACAACATTAGAGTGTGTTTCAATGTGATAGGTGTTGGATAGGCGTTTTGGTAAATTTTTGGGATCTACACTAGAATAAGTCAAAGAATAAAAGGAATTGAGAAGATGGACTAGAGCGCGTGACAGGAGAATAATTTAAGGAGTCAAAGAACATGACAGGAAGAAGCGCAATGGAGCGACGTGCAAAAGATGGTAAATGATTATAGACTGTTGGGTTCTTAGGACATTTTGTAACAAGCTTAGCTCTATTTTGATGTATAAATATGTAAATGGTTGGGGTTTATAAGGGTTTCAAAGAGTGAAAGGTTATGGCTCATTGTGCATGAGTTGAGATTTCTTTGGCTAAAGTATTTAGATGAGATGATTGAGGAGTGAGGCTCGCATTGCAATATAATGTCTAGGCAGGTTTGAGTGATGATTATTGTTGTATCCTTTTGTAAGCGCGGTGTGCAGCTGTAGGAAGAATATGAATGACTAATATAAGAATCCATTTGTTGTGGATGTAGCTCAAATTGGGGTGAACCACGTTAAAATGTTTGTCTTGATGTGATTCTATGTGTGACATATGTTGAATGTTTAGTAGAACGTTTATGTTATTGATATTGTGCAGTGATGAAATCTTAGTAATTTGATTGTATGTTGTTATAATGTCGCGCATTGAAGTAATTGTAAACTGAATGAATACAAATTAAATTAATGACACACACATGGTATGTTGCATGATAAGTAACTGTTAAGTCGTACGAATGAAACATATAGAAAGAACATGTTGAATGCCTCACTTCCCCTCATCACTGTAGAACCTTGGTTCCTACAGCCACTTTATATTCCTTGAGAGAGACTTCACTTGCTTGTAGGTAATGCCGAAAGGGCCAATGTCTAAGGGTTTTGTTGGTTTATTGATGATTAAACTTGGGTCTTCCCACTACGTGCCAACAAATGGTTTTGTTTCCAGGATAGGGATCTATAATTGAGGGGAATGTTTTGGAGGCTAAACAAGGAAGAGATCATAGAATGGTTAAGAAGGAAAAAATGTTCCTTTTCCAAAGAAAAGAATAGGAACCCATGACTCAATGACGAACAATGGTTGCAAAGGTATGTTTTTACCAATATTCATGAAATCTTCTTTGATGAATTTCCTATAATTTTGACTGAATGGTTAGAAAGGATAGTGGAGAATGTTGGAAGATATTGAGCTGAGGCTTTGAGAAATTGGACCCTTGAATTGATTGGACAAGTGATTATAGTAAGTAATAAAGTTTCTCACATAGTTGATTTTTGGTTGAATAGTGTATCAGGGGGTTACATTACAGAGTTTGCAATAGATTGTACCCAGTCTTATAGTGTCGTAGAGAGGGAATACTTCAAGGGTTCTCGTGAAAAATTTATTAATGCATTGTCTACTTGGATAAAGATGTTGTTGTGCAACAAGAATTTCATGAAGATGGAATCTGACTGATAGGTGCCTTCATGCACATAGGGGGATTGGGGGATCACCATAGGATGGTTTGAGAGTGGAAGGAGATGAAAAGGATGAATGAGAAATGGATAGACTAAGGATGCCAAGAAAGGAAGTCATTGACTCAGATGGAGATATTGGAGTATTTCATTGTGGGAAAAGGTTTAGGTATATTAAGAAGGAGACTGTGGCTAGGGGAGAAGAGCAACACAAAGGATTTGAGGAAAGATATCCCAGTGTAGTGCTTCAGATTACACCGTATAGAGAAAGGAAAGAGAAAGAAAAGGATCCTCAGTATAGTCCAGTAGAAGAAGGAAGTCCATCTCAGATCAAAATCTGTGTCAAACCCACAACCTCATGCAGGTCACGAACATCTAAAGCACAAACTATAAATTGTTGAGAGAAACTGTAGTTAGTGGAGGAAGTTAGAACAATAGTCAGAATAGTGGAAGTAGTGCAATGAACCAAAGTGATTCAGTGTCACCGAAAGTAAGTGTTGTGCAAAATGTAATGACATGAATAGATAATACACTAAGAATGTTTGAATTTTAGGGAGCAGGGTCCAAGAACCCAGAGCAACATATGTTTGTATGTGATATGATATGGACTGTGAATAATGTCCATGATGAGGCAACAAAGATTGCGCCATTATCCATGATGTTTAGAGGTCACACCCTTCTATGGTACATGAAGTATCAAACTAATACACTGATAGGACAATCAAGGACATTGGCAAAGATTGGACAAGCTTTGTTAAAGGAATTTCGGAAGTCAAAATCTAAGTTGCAGTATATAATAGAGCTAAAAGAAATTAAACAAGTATAGAATGAGACAGTTTGGGATTATGATCATAGATTTAAAGATGTGATGGGTAGGTTAACATTTCATATTCATGAAGAACAACTGTATAGATAATGTTTTATTGCATGTATGTTTCCACACATTCGTTGTCCTCTAATGCAGTAGAAGGTCATGTCGCATACAAAAGCATTAGAAATTGTGATGAAGTTAGAAGCATATCATGTAGAATATAGCGCAAGAATGGAACAAGTTCTGTCACAGTTGGATGCACTAAGGATTCAGTTGTCAGAGATAACAAAGGAAAAGAAAAATTGGGAATAAGTTTGGTGTATTACATGTAATACAGAAGGCTATCGTAAAGATGAATTCCCAACAATTGTGCAGTATATGGATACAAGAGCACCAAACCCTTTGGTAGGAGGAGTGGATTATTTTGAAACATTTTGGGATTACGATTAGAGATTTAAAGATGTGATGGGTAGGTTAACATTTCAGATTCATGAAAAACAAATGTATAGAGAATGGTTTATTGCATGTATGTTTCCACACATTCGTTGTCCTCTAACGCAGTAGAAGGTCATGTCACATACGAAAGCATTAGAAATTGTGATGAAGTTAGAATCATATCATGTAGGATATAGCGTAGGAATGGAATAGGTTCAGTCACAGTTGGATGCACTAAGGATTCAGTTGTCAGAGATAACAAAGGAAAAGAAAAATTGGGAACAAGTTTGGTGTATTACATGTAATACAGAAGGTTATCGTAAAGACGAATTCCCAACATTTGTGCAGTATATGGATACAAGAGCACCGAACCCTTTGGTAGGAGGAGTGGGTTATTTTGAAATATTTAAGACATGTGGAAATCACCCGACTATTTTTCCATTACTGCAGAAGTACCAAAGTACACCCATGATTTTTGTTTGTAATTTTTCAAATCTGTAGGACACAAGGAGAAGGGTTGTCACGCATTTTACCTAATGAGAGAACTCATTGCATATTCTTACAAAATCTAGGAATAAAATGCACAATACTCCTAGAGGATTTAACCAGGGTAGACGAGGAGGATTTGGTAGAAGTCGAGGATGAGGTGGATTTGGTATAGGAGGCAAAGGACCAATAATTTGTTATAATTTCAATCAACCTAGACATTTAGCAAAATACTTCCCAAATCCTTGCATGATGTGCATGTACTGTAGAGCATTAGACCATGACACAAAATATTGTACTCAACTGATAGATAAATGGAAGGCAGGGGGGAATCAAAATCAAAACCAGAACTAGAATCAAAATATACAGATGATAGCATCTGAGGAGTGCGATGATAATCCTAGAGTAGCAGTAATTATGCATTGCGGAACGAGAACCAGAGAAGATGTGATAGAAAAGGAAAATAGGATCTAGCAATGAATAAGGAAAGTATTTGAGCCCATGCCATCATTTAATCTGCAAAAAGAGAAAGAGACATATCAACAATCTAGGAAGGAGATACTAGAAATGGATTGGATAACATCAATGTCAAAGTACAACCAGTATATGATATGTTGTTAGTCTATGATTGCACCAATAAAGAAAGGTCATTCTAGAAAGTAAACACTTTGAAATATTTTATAAATATTTGTTTAGAGTTGATGAATCACGAAACAATGTTGAACGCACTACATGGGATGATCAATCAATTTACCCAATACATAGAAGTACTTACGACGAAGAGACAAGTGAACCAAGTATTGTGAAAGAAGAGGAAAAACAAAGAATTTAGATTGAGTGCATAGGTAGGAGAGTATGACATGGATAATTTCATATTGGAATTAGGAATGAATGTAAATGTTCTTCCAAGACAGATGTAAGAAATGATGGGGAAACCGAAGTTAATTTGGTCAATTGTTCAAATAAGGTTTGAAAATCAACATAAGATAATACCGATCGGGAGACTGGTAGGAGTACCTGTTAACATAGATGGAGTGTGCAGCGTATCCAAACTTAAGGTCATTGAGATCGTGGATAACAATTATCTATATCCATCATTGCTCACACTGGATTGGAAATTTGAAAACCAGATGATTATTAACTTGAAGAAGAGAGAAATGATTTTTTAAGGAGGAGACTTAAAGGTCATTGCGCCATTAGACCCCACAGAAGCAAGAAGGTATGTGAAACACACAAGAAAAGAGATTGATAACTTGTATAATATGACTACACACATGGATGATTACGTCAACCCTATCGTAAATGGTACACTTAGTTGGAGAAACATTAGCTCTTGTGCATCAGATTCAGAGAAAGGACTTGAAAATTGGCAGCACAGGCTGCATG
The DNA here is from genome assembly GCA_009831015.1 of Picea engelmannii. Lineage (NCBI taxonomy): Eukaryota > Viridiplantae > Streptophyta > Pinopsida > Pinales > Pinaceae > Picea > Picea engelmannii. The sequence continues at coordinate 99,173 of ML805800.1, read as the reverse complement.
AAGTATCGACCAGAAGATGTGCTTGCATTACTTTCTCTTTGTACTGGATCGAAAAAGAGCTACATGATACCCCAAAGTTTGATGAATTAATAGATGTAAGTTCCTTTGTAAAATAATTTGAGTTGTAGATACCCAAACAACAAAGATTGTTGGCATTAGATGTTGTATTGAGAGAAACCCCAACGAGATGGTGGGATACACACAAGGAAGGAATAAGAGGTTGGTAGCATTGTAAAAGGTTGATTGATCCAGGTGGATCTCGGTGGACATCCACCTTTTCCACTGAATCACCATTTGAGCCTATGGTTTTGATAAACCATGAGATTCACCCTTTTGATGGGGAATGGAATGTAATGTCATCTTCATTTGTTAATTATAGACATCATGTAATGGTTTTGTGTACATGCCTACAATATAGTGTTAATTCATCAGATACCATTACAAATTCACAGTTAATCATGCTCAAGCTAGAGTAGTACTGGGATGGGTGACCGCCCGAGAAGTACTATTATTTTACATGCCTATGGAATTTTATAAACTTAGTCCAATTTGTCCCACATGCATCATGGGAATTGTTCTCCTCTCACTCTCTTATATATAATTGAGGTGAAGGAGGCCCTTTAAGCATGCAAGGGAGTGTGATGTAAATCTTCTTGTGAATGAAGCGTAACCAACATCTCTTTCTTTTCAGAGATAAGCTACCCCAATTTTCTAGTTTGTGTTCTACAATGTTTTTCTATCTTATTCAGTAATAGAAGTTGGGTTTCAATGCATTTATGTGTTCTGTTCTATATTTTTGTGTATTTCATTGTTATATCTTGGTTATATTTATGTATTCATGTCGTTCTCAAAATCATCTGGATCAGTAAAACCCAACTTCTACCCAACTTCTATTATTGAATAAGATAGAAAAACATTGTAGAACACATACTGGAAAAATAGGGTAGCTTATCTCTGAAAAGAAAGAGATGTTGGCTAGGCTTCATTCACAAGAAGCTTTACATCACACTCCATTGCATGCTTAAGGGGCCTCCTTCACCTCGATTATATATGAGAGAGTGAGAGGAGAACAATTCCCATGATGCATGTGGGATAAATTGGACTAAGTTTATAAAATGCCATAGGCATGTAAAATACTAGTACTTCACGGGAAGTCACCCATCCCAGTACTACTCTAGCCCAAGCGTGCTTAACCACGGAGTTTTAATGGGATTCAATGCATCAATGCTATGTTGGTCTATACCTTGTGCTCAAAGCTGAATATCAAAGACTCCAAGCGGCACCTAGTTTTGAAGTACTGAAATGGTCTACACAGGTACATCCAAACAGAGATTGATTTCTTGTACATCTCCTCACTAGGATTTACTGATCGATATGCAGTCAAAATCGAGCAGAAATTCAACCAACAAAGTAAGTGGTAGAAGCATGGACAGAGAAAGGAAGGCCAACCTCAAGAGAGACAATCCCAGATGCAAGAAAAGAAGGGTAACGAGAAGTCTAAGAAAGACACCAAAAAGTGGTGTGATTTCCATAACAGCCCTTGGCACAACACTGATGAATGTCTCTCAATACAGTCATTGGTGGTTGAGCTCAAAGACAAAGAGTCAAACCTCAACTTGGACCCTGATTCAGAAAATAATAAAAGGAGACAAATCAATGATGTATAACCCACTGCTATTGTCACAACTACAACAATCCAAGTAGAAGAGGATCTTGAGGAGGGGGAGCTCTTCCATTCATAGATGTGGGTGAAAGGGACTCCACTACATTTTATTGTTGATAGTGGAAGCCAAAATAAAATCATCTCATCATAGGTTGTCAAGTAGTTGGATTTTCCAACAACACCACACTCGCAGCCATACAACATCGGGTGGCTTCTCCATGGTCAATATCTCTATGTCAGCCAACAGTCTCGATTGTCATACGACATCCATCCCTTCAAGGACGAGGTATTATGTGACGTTTTCCCACTGGCTGTCTTTGATGTTCTCTTGGGCCACCCATATATGTTGAAGCGCCATGTTATCTATGAGTCTCGACCCCATAGTGTCATTGTTACTATGGGGGGTCATCTCTACAAGATACCAGAGGTGGTTTCGACTAATGTCCCACCTAAAAACTGCCGCAAGGTAGTATCTCATACTAAAAAATTTATCTTCTTCACAATATGTTAAAAACGCGAACACAAGGATACTGCAACCACTACAACCTTGGCCCAAGCACCTTCTATCCAACAGAAGCAGGTCGACAAGATTGCAACAAATAAAAAATATTCATTCTACACATAGACATCTCATGTAACCAGACTGGTTAAAAATGTCCAACCCTTCCAATCACAGGTTCATGACAACCTTCAAAAAGCTAAGAAGTGCAACTTCTCCAACAAGGCAAGCAACTCATCAAGATGCAGATTCAACAAACGCTTTTCTCTCTCCCCCGGGCATTCAACATAATGGATACCATTTCTTCCTAAGGGGGGAGGAATGATCCAGATGGATCTCGGTGGCCATCCACCTTTTCCACTAAATCACCATTTTGAGCCTGTGGTTTTGATAAACCATGAGATTCACCCTTTTGATGGGGAATGGAATGTAATGTCATCTTCATTTGTTAATTACAAACATCATGTAATGGTTTTATGCACATGCCTACAACATAGCGTTAATGCATTGGATCCCATCACAACTCCACAGTTAAGCACGCTTGGGCTAGAGTAGTACTGGGATGGGTGACCACCCAGGAAGTACTAGTATTTTACATGCCTATGGAATTTTATAAACTTAGTCCAATTTATCCCACATGCATCATGGGAATTGTTCTCCTCTCACTCTCTCATATATAATTGAGGTGAAGGAGGCCCTTTAAGCATGCAATGGAGTGTGATGTAAATATTCTTGTGAATGAAGCATAGCCAACATCTCTTTCTTTTCAGAGATACACTGCCCCATTTTCCCAGTTTGTGTTCTACAGTGTTTTTCTATCTTATTCAGTAATAGAAGTTGGGTTTCACTGTATTTTTGTGTTCTCTTCTATATTTTTGTGTATTTCATTGTTATATCTCAGTTATATTTATGTCTTCATGTCATTCTCAAAATAATCTGGATCATTGATGCAGAGTATATTTCGAATAGAAGGTCAATAAATTATGTACAATACACAAGGATGAGCGGTCCAACGGATCATGTTGCGTAGTGTATGCCAACTTGGAGATAGGTTCCAAAGAAGGAATGGACGCATAGGTTCATACACACACTTGAGATGGACAAAATATTGGGAATAAATCACCCACAATTTTAAGGTGACCTTAAGTTGAGCCACCCTTAGTAGATGCATCTGTGCAAGTCATTCAAAGTAGTATTTTTATGAAAGAAGATCAGATAGAAATAGTACCTACATGTAGCGCACATAGAAGTCATGTGACAGTCCATGAAATACTAAAATGTTATAATTTTATTGAAGAATATCAAGAGGAAGAAGACCCAAGAAATGTGCAAGTACCAGAGAATGAAGGGGAGTGTGCAATGGAAGTACCAAAACTTGAATCCGATGCATATGTGATGCCATTAAGAGTGCACAAAGTGAATATTGGCATGAAAGAGAAACCCAAGTTCACAAATATTGGTAACTATTGGAAAGATGAGATTGTTTAAAATATTGAAGACCTGTTGCATGAGTATCAAGATCTCTTTCCAAAAACCTTTTCAGAGATGAAGGGGATAGCTTGGGAATTAGGTGAGATAAATATCCTGTTAAAACTAGATGCTAAGTCAATAAGTTAGAGACCCTACTGATTGAATCCAAGGTACAAGGAAAAAGCGAAAGTAGAGATTGAAAAAATAAAATGATAGAAATTGTTATAATTGAGCCCATCGCAGATTCTAAATGGATAAGCCCAATGCTAGTTCAAGATAAGAACACAAGGGGTATTATAATTTGTGTATACCTAAGGAAATTGAACGATGTATATTTACATGACCCTTTTCCGACCCAATTTACAGACGAAGTGTTAGAAAACGTAGGAGGCAAGGAGGCCTACTTGTTAATGGATTTCCAGGTTATCATCAGATAAATATTGTGCTAGAAGATAGAAATAAGATGACATTTTTGACAAAATGGGGAAGCTACCAGTACACAGTGTTGTCATTTGGGTTAAATAATGCACCTACTGTGTTTTCTAGAGTAGTTGTTGTAGCCTTTAAGAAATTTATTCATATGTTTCTTGAAGTGTACTTAGATGATTGGACTATGTTTATATTATTAAAATATCACATATAAACTATGTGGTTAATGCTCGATAGATGTAGACAGTATCAGATATCATTAAATTTGAAGAAGTGTATTTTCAACACACCGTTTGGGATATTTCTAGGTCATGTGGTATGCAAGCAAGGGTTTCTAGTTGATCCTACCAAGATAGTGGTGATTGTTAATTTACCCCCACCTAAATCACTAATACAATTGAGAACCACGTTGGGTCATACATGATATTACAAGAAAATTGTTAAAGTCTATGTGAAAATTACATCTTTGTTGGAAAAGTTATTAAATAAAGAAGCTATGTTTCAGTTTGCAGTGGAATGAAGAATGTCAATAGGGTCTGGATGTATTGAAGAAGAATTTAGTAATTGTTCCCATTCTGGTGTTCCCATATTGGAAGAAATAATTTCATGTTCATGTGGAGATATTGTCAATATCTCTTGGCATAGTGTTTGTTGATTAAGGTTGGTTGTCATTGATGTTGAACCTTGAAGAAAGCCCCGTACCACAAAGGTTTGGGTAATGGACCCAAGATTGTTTGATGTAAAGATGACTCAGTATTGTTTTTTCATGGTTGATAAGAAGTAAATATGAATGAACTCCAAAGTGGTCCCCTTATGGTGAAATCCCTCACGGGAAGACGCTTTGCAGAGTGAGATAACCCATGATTAATTGTGGAATAATGAGATGAAGGACAATGAATTTTTTAGTGAAACTATCCTAGATGGATAGTGCTTTTCATGCCATTTCTGGTGGTATGTGGAATGTCACATAACTCCTCATGGTTAGAGAGTTATGACCATATGAAGTTGGAGAACCCCTCATGAGTCTTATAGAAGCCCCCAAGGGTCAAATTTCTTTGCAAAAGAATTTATTTTAAATGAAGAAGCCCTAAAATAAGGAAAGTCTAATGCTACATGAAGATATAAATAAGAGGCAAAGCTCACTCATTAATAATACACTTGTACAATTTGTATATCTATTTTCTTGTGTAAATCTTCTTGCAAATACTTGTAGATACATCTGAAGTGGTGAACGTCTGAGGTAGCACGAAGGGTTGATGAAAAAATTCTTGAATTCACAGAAAACCCTATTTTCTGAGGCATACACGAGTTGTCTGTGTATAGGGTGTGTATACATTGAAGGTATACGTGGGTTGGTTGTGTATAGGGTGATTATGTATGCAGGATGACTGTGTATAGGGTGAGTACATGTTGATAAATCCATGAAACTTGAGAAGATGAAGGTGAAAAGGTTCTAGATTATGAGATCAAGCTCCCAGGAAGGTCTAGAGTGCTCAGATACATAAGATACATCCATTGGTTCAAAAGGTATGTCTTATTTCTATGAATATTTGGATTTTGATGTATGCATGAGGAATGATAATGGAGATTTGAGGATTCTCCCTAGAGAGACTAGTGGATACATGGGATCTTCTATATAAGTCAAATCTACATAAATACAATTCTGGTATATTTATCATTGATACTTCTTGTTGAGTCACATCTTGTATTTCTTGGCATATGGCTAAGAGTTTTTATGGTACATGGTTCAGATCTTGTATTTATTGATGTATTGAGAAATTGAATATCAGAAAGGGGTTGATGACTAAGATCGTCTGAGGGATGTTATACTTGTTCATGATTACACATACCTATATGGCACATGACTAGAGAGAGACATACTTGCCTTAAGTAGAGGTTATGTATGAGGATGCATGCACAGGGTACAATTACAGTCTGGATACAGTGACAGGTTACAAATCTATGTGAAAGAAGTTATAGAGGGTCAAAAGTTTTCAAGTGAAAGAAAACCCTAGTTTCAGAAGACATACACGAGCTGCATAATAGATAGGGCACGTACATACATGAGCTACATCACTACAGGTCATGTAACTATTGTATTTTTGTAGATACATGTTCAATTCAAGTACAACTTGATTACAGGGAAATTGTATAGATTGGATACGGGGCAGTGGTACAGGTTGATACAGTTGTACAACAATATATCTCACAGTGACAGGTTGACAGTGGTTCCATCATTCTACTTCTAATTTAGGGTAGTTGAACGGGGAAAGGACAGGTGGTTGTAGCCACCTTCCAATTGTAGTCGGAGAACATAGGGGGTTGTAGCCTCCTTCTAGTTGTAGCCAGAGAATTGGGGAGGTGGAGCTTCCCTCAGGTTGTATCCTGATAAACCAGGGGGTTGGAGTCTGCTTCCAGTTGCAACTAGAAAACAAAGGAAGTTGGTGCTTCCAATGAATGTAATTCTTCAAGACATATAAGAAAAAGCATTATGTGGTTTTCTCCCGATTTGGGTTTCCACATAAAACAATGGTGTACTGTGTATGTGTGTGATTTTTTATTTCTTGTTGCTGATTATTGGATAATAATTCTNCTCAATAATCCAACAATTGGTATCAGAGAAGGTTCCTTCAGAAATCAATTTAACCACTGAAAGGTAGATCATGGAGAGTACCAACTCGTATAAAAATGGAATACCACAATTTGATGGACATAAGTATTCTTTTTGGAGCATAAGGATGATGACATATATACAGGAACATGGATTTCAAGTTTGGAAATCAATTGTATATGGATACAGAACACCAATAGTTCCACCAACAAATGACAAAGCAGTGAAGCTCAGTGAGAATAATTCCAAAGCCAAAAATGCACTTTTGAATGGTCTCAATGATACGGTATTCACCAAAGTTGCACATTGTAAATCTGCTAAAGATATTTGGGACAAGCTTCAAAATATTTATGAAGGAGATTCAAAAGTCAAAGAAACAAACCTTCAAACTTACATAGGTCAGTTCAAACAACTAAAAATGAAGGAAGATGAAGATATCGCAACCTACTTCTTATGAGTCAATGAAACAATGAATGCAATCATAGGATTGGGAGAAGAAATCGATGAATCTGTAACTGTTCAAAAGGTACTAAGATCTCTTCCTATGAGATTCAACCTTAAGATATCAACACTAGAAGAAAGATCGGATCTAAACTCAATAAGCATGGAAAAACTGCATGGAATCTTCACAACATATGAGATGAGAACTGAACAGGAAAATCCATATGTAAAACAAGCAGCCTTCAAAGCATCCAAAAGATCAAAGTAAAAGAAAAAGGAACAAGAAGAATATAGCAGCAACAACGACGTCTCGGAAGATGATGAAGAAGTGGCCAACTTCGTCAAAAGACTGAACAAGTGAACCAATGGTAGGTATAGAGGTAATATTCCTTTAATTTGTTTTAATTGTGATGGTATTGGTCATTTTTCTAACAAATGTCCTCATAAGAAAAAGAGAAATGATGAAGGTTACTCAAACAAAAAACACACATATAAAGGAAAAAGAATGACAAAGAAAGATTTCAAGAAAAGCTTATGCATCAAATAAGACATCTCATCATCATATTAAGATGAAGTCAGTAACAGTGAGACAGGAAGAGTTATATTCATGGCAGTAAAAGACTCTGACAAAGAAGATGATCAGAATCTGGACTAGGGGTCAAAATTTAGCCCAAAAATGAAAGTGTTCAAAATCACTTCAAAACAAACTAGTGTGTAGGCCTCATTGTCATGAACCCAGTGCACTTCGAACGAGTTCAAACAGACATCGGATGAGTAAGATATCACATTCAGTTCGATTTGCCAAACATGGAAAACAATTGTTGACTGTACAGTCCATACAACTGATGTGGCAAGGCCGTACAACTGGCGTGGTAGGAGCTGAATTGACAGTCCAATGGCAGACACATGGACGAATGATATTAGGGCACGTGGCATTTTATTGGCCAATCGGGTGGTGCCAGGTGGCCCAGGCTTGGGCTGCCACATGGCACCGTGTTTTGGGTTTTGGTAAAAGTTATTGGGGATTCCACTGGACTCGATCCCATGACCTCCCACACTATGAAAATTATTGGCAGATGTTGATCTTCCAATGCACCACGAATTGGTTCTTATAATATATATGTTTCCATATATATTTAAAATCAAATATATGTATGTTTGGGCATGGCGTTCAGGTTGGGGCTTAGCCCCAATCCCCGGTTTCTATATGCACCCATATGACCCTTGCCACATATATTCGAATGAGAGTTTTAAAAGGTTTCACAACCATGTGCCCTACACGTGGCACAACCATGTTCAACTTTGCAATGAGGGCCTTAATTTGCGTTGGGACGTGGCCATATGCCCCCCCATGCACCTAACACCTCTGCCTTTGGGGGCTCTAATTTCGCTAACGGTGCAACAATTTGGTGCATTCTATAGGCATGCATGCGTGTTTTGGATTTAGGCATGGGAATTGCCCAAAATCCAGGTTACTCACACAGGAGGTGCGAATTGGTGAACTAGAGACAACAAGCTTGAAGGAGGAAAATTCCAAGAGGTCTATCTTCTTCATCTTTTGGCCAAATGAGGTGCCAAAAAAGCCCAGCTAGGGGTTTTTGGATGTTCGGAATCCATTGGCACAATTTTCAAACGCATTTGGAGACTTCTATTGTAGGTTTTTCTACATTGAGGTTTCAGAGAGCTCCAAGGAGTTTAGGGCCACCATTGAAGGAGGCCATGCTCAAATGAGACAAAGTCCATTTTCAGTGATTGAATAGTCATTCTTGACTAATTGATATGCTCTAAACTCATTTGAATAGGTTTCAGAGGAATTTGAGGAATTTTACAGGTGTTTTTTCCACAAGGAAGCTCAAGGAAGCTCAAGGCCACCAGTAGAAGAGGTCATGCTCGGATAAGCCATGGTTTGTTTTCAGAGATCTAATAGTCATTTTTGGGGTTTTTATGTATTCTAAACCCAATGGTACAGTCATTAAATCCATTGGAGTTGAGAAGAATCTTGTAAAATAATTTTATACAAACTAATCCCAGAGAGCCTAGTCCATTGATGGAGGCTCAAGGAGACATAGCCCAGTTGGGGGTGAACTCCGTTATCATGTTGTCATTGTTGTGAGTTTTTGCTGGTTATTATTTGCTGCAACTTATGTTTGTTTATTTATTTATTTAGGCAACATATTTAACCTTTTAAAAACCTCACACATAAACATCTAAAAGAAGCCTAAACTTGACACATAAATCCTCTTGCAAAACTAAGACATTGAGCAAGGTCCTGGAGTTTATTTTAATGGAGTAGAGGGTGCTTGCATAGAAAAACAATTCAGCCTCCTATTTTCAGATCAAAAGTCTCCAAAGAAGAATATGAAGAAGACTAAGAAGAAGTCGAAGAAGAAATTGAAGAGGCGGAAGTTGACTTTCAAGAAGAACTAATGTGTGCCATAGAAGCTATCAGAAGAGAAAAGAAGAATAACAAGAAACTACAAGTAGAACTAGACAAAAAGGAAGACACTCAAGAACTAGAAAAAATGATCACAAAATTGAAAGTTCAAATAGAAGAAGATAAAAGAATTGAAGAAGCACTCAAATAACAATGAGAATAAAATGACAGGATCATTGGAAACTTGGAAGCATAGATTGTCACATTAAGAAAGGATATTCAAAAGAAAAATATGTAGAATAGCTCAAAAGTTTTGGATGAAATTATCAACAGTCAAAAATATCATCTTGACAAGTTTGGCCTTGGATACAATTAGACAAAAAAAGGATCAAGCTCCAAAACAATTGAGCAAGAAACAAATCCAAAAATCTATGCAGAAATAATCAAAGGGGACAAAAAGATTACAGGGACTCCTCCACCGAGAAGATTCTGATTTCAGATTCAACAACAGACAGATAGGCCTCAAGAAGAATAAGGATCCATAAGAGCGTCTCCTTTCAGAATATATTCAACTCCCATGTATCAAACTATATTTTTTGGTTTATGTTATGCATGTAATAATTTTGGACATAAAGCTGTAAATTGCAGAGCTAACAACATGAACAATAAGAACTTTGAGAGTCATACACAAAGGGGTTATTCAAGAAGACCTAGTGAAACACAAAGAAGAATTTACAACATTTTTGAAACCTTGAGCACTAAAGTGGAATGTTACAAATGTAACAACTTTGGACACATGGCCAAAGATTGCAGAATGGCAGTCCTTAAAGAACCTCAACATAATAACAAAAGTCACAGACAAGAACCTCAGAAAACGACATGGATAAGAAAGAAAGATCAGTATAGCAATGAAGAATGCACAATCGGTCTACAATATAAGAAGAAGAAACATGGTTGGTATGTTGATAGTGTGTGTTCAAAACACATGATAGGTGATAGAGACAAATTTATTACATTGCGAAAGGGAAGAAATGGATCAGTCTCCTTCGGAAATGATAATTCAACCAAAATCATTGGAGAAGGCACAGTCTGAATTGCGAACAAGAATGAAAAGGCACAAAATGTTCTACTGGTAGAAGATATGAAACATAATCTTCTATGTGTGATTCAAATGTGTGACCAAGGTCATAAATTTACTTTCGATTCACAAAATTGTGAGATAAGAAGAGAAGGTTCAGGGAAATTGGTCAATACAACTGCTAGAAATTCAAACAACATATATGTGTTAAGTGAAATTGCAAATGAAAAGTGTTGTCTAGGAAATGAAGATGAAAGTTGGCTATTGCAAAGAAAAATGGGTCACATGCACTTTGATAACCTTTTCAAAGTCAGAAAAAGAGAAGCAGTCAGAGAAATGCCGCAAATCACGAAACCAACCAACACTTTATGCAAGCATTGTCAACAAGGAAAGCAAACAAAGACTAGGTTCAAATCAAAGGAATATTCAACAAAAAGACCACTGGAAATTGTGCATACTGATCTAGTTGGACCAACAACAACAAAGGGCTTAAAAGGTGAGAGATACTTTATGTTATTAGTTGATGATTATACAAGAATGACTGCAGTTTTCTTTCTTAAGAACAAGTCAAAAGCTTTTGAAAACTTCAAGATCTACAAGGAAATGGTTGAAAATGAGATGGATTTAAGAATCAAATGCTTGAGATCTGATAATGGAGGAGAGTTAACTTCAAAGGAATTTATGGACTACTACAACAGTCATGGAATAAAAAGGAAATTCTCCGTTGCTAGGACACCTCAACAGAATGGAATTGTTGAAAGAAAGAATAGGACAGTATAGGAAATGGCTCGAACAATGATAATGGATTCCAAATTGGGAGATATATTTTGGACACAGGTAGTGCATACAACATTTCACATTCAAAATAGAGTAATGCTCAGAAACAACATTGATAAAACTCCCTATGAGTTATGGAAAGGAAGACCAGCAAATGTGAAGCACTTCATAGTTTTTGGAAGCAAATGCTACATCAAAAGAGAAGATGGCAGAATGGGAAAGTTTGACTCTCGTGTGGACAAAGGAATACTTGTTGGTTACTCAAGTACAAGGAAAGCATACAAGTGTTACAATATAATATTAAACAAAGTTGTGGAAAGCATCAACGTAACAATTGATGAAACAGGCAAACCAGAATCAAAGGAAGAAGAAAACAAATCAATGGAACAACTTTTCGAAGAAGAAGATGAAAAAGAAGTAGAAGAGGAAGATGAAGAGAATCTGAAAAAAGAAGAAGATAAAGTTTATCAAGTGTCTCCAAAGACACCCAGTAAACGAGTATAGAAGAGTCATCCTTCAGATCAAATTATCGGGAACAAATATGCAAGAGTTGAGACTAGAAGAAAAATCTATTCACCAGAACAAACGCACCTGGCACTCTTATCTACAATTGAACCAAATTTTTTTGAAGAAGCCAACAAGGATGAATTTTCTAATAAGGCCATGGATGAAGAATTGGATCAAATAGAGAAAAATGACACTTGGGAATTGGTTCCAATACCAAAGAATAAGAATGTGATCGACACAAAATGGGTTTTCAGGAATAAATTGAATGAAGATGGACAGGTTACAAGGAACAAAGCTAGATTATTATGTAAAGGATATGCACAGATTGAAGGAATCGACTTTGAAGAGACATTTGCCCCAGTTGCCAGAATGGAAGCAATCCATTTGTTTTTAGCTTATGCATACTCTAAATATGTTAAAGTATATCAAATGGACGTAAAATCATCTTTTCTGAATGGGGAACTTGAAGAAGAAGTCTACATTGAACAACTAGAAGGATTTTAGTTCTCAATGAACACATATTATGTGTGTAAATTAAAGAAGGCCCTGTATGGTCTAAAACAGGCTCCTAGAGAATAGTACTCTAGACTGGATAAGTGTCTGTAGTAGGAATGGTTCAGAAAAGGAAGTTCAGACAACAACCTCTACATCAAGGTAAGTCAAGGTAATATTTTATTAATTGAAGTTTATGTTGATGATATTATTTTTGGTAGTGTTGATGACAGGTTAAGCCAAAAATTTGCAAAAGATATGCAAAATGAATTTGAAATGTCGTTACTCGGAGAACTATCCTTCTTTCTGGGACTTTAGATACGTCAAAGTAACCAAGGAATTTTTATTTCTCAAACCAAGCATATCAGAGAAATGCTAAATAAGTTCGGAATGGAAGATTGCAAACCAGCTATCACTTCCATGCAAACCAGTTGCAAGTTGAGAAAAGATGATGATTCAAAATCTACAAATCATAGGCAATACATGTCAATGATTGGCAACCTACTATACGTGACAACATACAAACCATATGTAATGCAGGAAGTTGGACAAGTGGCATGATTTCAAGCAGCACCAAAGGAATCATATGTATTAGCAGTGAAGAGGATTTCCAGATATCTCAAAGGAACATAAGAGTTTGGATTATGGAAAAGGAAAGGATATATCACTTATTGCCTACACAGATGCAGATTGGGTAGGTTGTATTGATGACCAACGAAGCACCAATGGAGCAACGTTCTACTTGGGTGAGTGTTTAGTATCATGGCTAAGAATATATTGCAACATCATGTTGTACACAGGTTCTTTGGATGAAACAAACTATGACAGACATACAGGTTGAGTATTGTTATCACTGAAATTTTGTTCACAAATGGTTACAAGAATTCAACATCATCAAACAGTTATGAGGTCACCCATGGACCAAAATTACCACAAAAGCATTTTCAAAGGGTCAAAAACTATACAACTAGTGCAAAAATTAAAGGGCGCTATGAAGACAAAGGGCGTGTGCGCACATTTGCAAAATAGAAACGTAGAAATCGCACACATGCACATGATGCACGATTGTTGTCGCAAAAAGTCGCACACCTGAGAAACGATGCATTTATGAGAGTGGTGGGCCTCCCACCCACTTCTGCTTCAGCTTCCAAGTTGATTTGACACTCAAATCTGGACTGGAATCGACTAGGTGGCTGGTCAAAGACCTAGAAATGCCCTAATTAGCCTCTTTACACACTACAAAATAGTTGGACAATACCTCAAAGGAATGCTATAAAAATTCCATGGATACACTTCATTTTTCAAGGACTTCATAGAAAAGTTATGCTACCATTATTCTCTTGAGGAACCTTCTATCCTTACCAAGAGTATACTTGCATCATTGCATTGGGAAATCCATCTCACCCCTTGAGTGGATTAGCAAATAATTCTTTCACCATTTTCATTTTCATTTTCAAAGTTGTAAGAAGAGCTTATTTGTGGGGGTCCAAGAGCCCTCCCTTGGAGGAAGAAGGGACTCATAGTCCTCTTTCTTCTCCGTGTTTTCTTTCTCTAATATCAGCATTATCATTGGTGACATGGGTCTCATTGTTTCTTTTGTCCTTATGTCCGTATGCTTATTAATTTAGTTGTTGTTTTATTTCTTAGTTGTTTTATATTTCTTTCTCTAACCCTTTTCCTTGTAGCTGCCCTGCTTAGCAAACCCAACTAAGCTTGCAAGCACCTCTATTTTGCTCACTAAGGTGACGAAAGAGGTGCAACAAATTGATGACTCCACTAGGGAAGGTATCAATTTCCTACCCCATTTGGGTTTTTCTAGATCTTCTTTTGGTTTATTTAACTTACAGGTGCACTAACCGGCCTAATCCGACCTACTAAACATCCAATTCCAAGTTGAATTGAGAGAATTCCATCCAAAATTTTCATTCACGACCATGTGTCACCTGTGCACGGGTTTTTCGGCCCATAGACATGCATCGTGCACACATGCACCCAAGTCACATTTTTTTTCTGCGTACTTGCGCCCATTAACTCGTTTCGGTCAGCACACATGCGCTCTGTGCACCTCTATCTCCACTGAAACCCGTGCACCTGTGCAAAAAAATCACATTGTAAGGTTTTTGGGATTTGGAGAAGGCCATTAGCCTTCTTAAAAATGATTTCATGCATGTTTTAAGCTGCTCCACACTTTCCCCTCTTCATATAAAGGGATTAGTCAAAACACATAGGCGCATAGGAGGTTTAAAAATCATTATTTCCTCTTTTGCTTTCATTTTGCCACATGGATGGCTTGCTTTGATTGAAAATATAAGTTGGAAATCATTTGCAATCACATCTAACTTGCATTGGGACCAGAAGTTGGATAACAATCTCTTAGTATGCTCTTCTCTCATGCCTCCAAGTGACCTTGAGAACCAGAAAAAGATTGTGGGACAATATCATCTCCCTTAAAAAGATTAAAACCTTTAGGAGAGGATAACAACCCTTCTTGGGACTCCTCTTAGTTTATTTTTTCAAACACATCTTAATATTGTAACGGGCCCATACATGCCCACATGTCACAAAGATAAGATAGTATTGAAATTTTCTTTCTTAGATTAAATCACTAGGGAAGTTTAAAGGTTTTGTAACGAGCCCACACATGCCCACATGATCACAATCTAGGATAGTTTCAAATATTTTCTTAGATTACATCACAATAGGGAGTTAACAGAATAGTAACAGAGCCACACGTCCACATGCTAGCTTCCTAGGGACTTTTGAATTATGCAAGGTTGTACCAAAGGCACTTAGTTAATTAGGTAATCAATACTTGTAAGGACCAAGCAAAGTCCACATGCAACAAGGTGACACCTAATTCATTAAAACATTGGCACACTTTCACTCATTCACGCACAAAAGTCACTTATCACTCACATAGTTTTTTCTTGAAACGTGGAGGTCAAAGTAAGTTTCCTCCAAAGGGATTCCGAAACATCCCACCCTTTTCTTGACGAAACTATCCACTCCAATTTAATTTCAACGAGGTTGGTTCACACCCCCAACCTCTCAAACAACTACATCTAAAATTTTTCTAAAAAAATCACTAAGTTTTCCTCCACAGGAGGTGCCAAAAGAAATTTTTTAGTCTAGGTAATATTTTGGGGATAGGCATCCAAATAACTCCCCATTATCTAGTTCTCACATTGTCAAAACAATAGAAGTTGTCAAATAGGGAACTGAAAATCCTCCAAGTGAAGTGTTCCTAACACCATAAGGTAGGGAGATACCCGTGAAGGGTTGAAAGCCGAGGTCTGGTTGTTCTGTGCGTCTTCCCTTGAGGCACCCACCTCTTGGACGGGATCCAACCCATGACCCATTTCTTAGGCCAAAAATCTAAATGTCACACTTTGACCGAGGTACCTAGTGACCAAATTTAAGACATCTACCCAGGTGGCAATTGTGGGCTACAATTGCACCTTGATCATATTTTGTGTGGCTATTGGGAAATATCGCCAGCTCTTTTGGGATATGCCCCCTTTACCCCTCATTATAATTGATTATTTCATCCTTCACTAGTTTCTCTTCCTGTGACTTCAGACCCCACTATTGAGTATTATTGGAAGGTCCAGTGCTATTTGAGAGGAAGGATGTTATGTATTTTAGGAAATGAGCATTTGTTTTCTTTGATTCCCCACGTAGACAAAACCAACTTATCCACATATATGCTTCTTTTTCAAAACACTTTATGTATGATGCACTTCTGATTACATTTTGATTTGGATATATATATTGCGTAAAGTTCAAAATTTGTAGCAAAGGTTCCTGTTTAATTTCTCTCATCACATTTCGCACACATCCACTCAGCTAGTCAGACATCATAGGAGACCCACATAACCCCCATCGTTCCAGACGCTTACTCAACCTCCCTCCTATTTTAGGGGGAGTTCCTAGTCTTGCCACCTCATCATCAGCACCTTCACACACTCCTGTGAATGCCACTATCTTAGGATCAACTTTTCTTAGTTCCACATTACTTGGGTCCAATTCCCAAGTTCCTCCATCCACTCGCTCTCCTTTACATGGAAGCAGAGGACCAACTTCCTCTCAAGGGGGAAGTACCAACCCACCTAGCCCCCTTCAAGGGTCAGGTTCACGACACACTCACACCATGGCTGGAGATAAGCCTCCCCCCCCCCACTGCAGATGCCATATTTGGCCTCTCTTAACATACCAGATCTAAGCAAACTCACCAGTGATCCTATATTGCATGACCCCACATGGCCTGCAATGTCCACCAAACTACCTTCAGACATTCCCAAGTTTGAAGGAAAGGCAAGAGATGACCCTACCAACCATGTCATGAATTTCCACCTATGGTGTTCTTCCAACAAAATTATGGATGATTCCATCAGACTACGATTATTTCAACGCACACTCACTGGTCCATTAGCCAAATGGTATGTAGATGAAAAATCAAGGTCCCATGCGACTTTCAAGTCCTTGGCCAAAGAATTTTTAACCTTCTTCCAATTACCAATATGCCATGACAATGGTCTTGAACTACTCTCTAAATTCAAACAAACCTCAGCCACAGATATTGCTAATCACATTCACAAGTGTCGTAGATGACATAGTTTATGCAAAGATGAAACCACCAAACAACAGTGTCTTGATTGGTTTCTCAGATCACTTGTCTCTCTCCTCAATAAAGATGTATCTTCCACCTTCCCTCAATCCAAAGAGGAAACCATCATCAAGGCTCAACAATACAACCTCATCTATTCACAGTCAGGGTACTTATACACTGTACTTCCTGACCTCCCCAAACCTGTGCCATTTGGTCAAGACAAACCAGAGATGTCTCACTCAGCATGCGGATTGATTGGTAATACCACACACCACAGTCCTCAACCCCAACCACCTCCAATGTATGGCACACTTCAATATCTGTCAACATATGGGGGAACCTCTTATTACCCCCCACCCTCTTTTCAATAGCCATATCCTGTTGCTATTCCTTCACCCATCAGTGGGCCACCGCCAGCACCCCCACTACACCCACCTATCCAGAAAAGTTCTGGTACCCCCTCTACCTCATCTTATACTATGAGTACTAGCGAAAGAACCATGCCTTCCTATTTACATTATGGATCACAACCCCCACAAAATCCATACTTTCCCTTTCCTGGTCCTCCCCAACCCATGGCACCCCCACACCCTCACGTTGGAGTGAATTTTGTTCAACCTTCTCTCGTTCAGCAATATCAAAATTTTGAACAGCTGAATACGAAAAATCCAACCCATCCATTGAATAATGCCAAAAAGAAAGGAAGAAACAGGAACAATAACAACCCAGGCCAAGGCAGGAATCAACCCCAAAAAAATCAACCGGTTGGGGGCAACTAGAACTGAGGGAATCAAAACCCCAGGGGAGAAATAACAATAGGCATCAAGGGAGAAACAACAATACTATCAAAACCAACTTCCCTTGTTCCCTTTGCAATGATTTTGATCATTATACTCATCATTTCCCCCAAATCCCTGATTTCAAATGGCTGAAAGACTCAGGCAGTCCACCACATCCTCTAGCACCGCCTACCCCTC